>CM034151.1:48481367-48492160 GCA_019776745.2 Taxus chinensis
TTGAAAACTTCTCTTCATCTTAGTATTTCGTACAAAGTATTGCACCCATTTATATAGGAGAGGTTACTCCTATATTTAATGAGAGATAATCTCCATAAATATCTCCACACACAATTCCTAAAACAACTCCATGTTATTTTACGTGAGATTTTGTTTTCTCAAAAAACTAATATTGTTAATGAGTTGTTTACTCAAAAAATCATAACAATATTTACTCACCCACTCATTATTACATTTACCATAATGTAATTAACTATTACAACACATATTATATTATCCTAGATAATATAATTACTCACATACTATTCTATGTTTACACTATAATATAAATATTCCTAACATTCACCCCCATAGTGTGAACATGGAGCAACAGCACCTAAACACATAAGTATGATAGAGTTCCATAGTTGCTACTGCTCTTGTTGTCTGGATCACCAGCTGATCATGATCACCTCTCCACGTGAATCTATTCACTGACTGATCATATTCCAATGAAGTACAATAGTCAGAGGACCATATGACAATCAAAGGATCATACGTAGAAGATTCCCTCCTATAAACAAAGTATTACAATATTTATTCTTCCACACCATATAGACATCTCAGGAATGATTGTTAGAATCACATAGAAACACATCAGAAAAATTAACCACGCATGCTAAATATAAATTGTCACCAAATCAATTTTTGGCCCCATCGTTGGTGACTGACGAGAGGCCCTAAAATTCCTCCTTCCTCATAAAAGTGACCTATTTGCCATAATAACTCCTCATCACTAGGACAAGAAATTTCTTCATCTTTAGAGTATTCATCCAAATCAGTTTATTCTTCAACCAAAAGATCTTTTTGATCTATTTTTTCATCAAGTAGATATTTTTCCCTCTTTTTAAAGTTCAAGGCTACATGTCCCGATTCATCACAGTAATAAAATTTCATTTTACCTTTATAAGGGAAAGGTTTTGGTTGGAAATTTCATTTTTTAGATGAAGAACTTGCTTTATTTTTTACATACATTACTTCTTCTTCTTCTTCATAATTACTTTGATCAAGTAATGCAGAGATTACTCCTTCTAAGATAATTGTTACCTTGCTTAAAGTAAACACAATATTTGAATAGCTTTTAGGAATAATATTTAGGAGTATTTCTTTAGCATCATCATCTTTTACTGACTCTTTAATTCTAGCTAGCTGATTTAGCAAAGATTGGAATACTTATATGATCTACCATTTTTTAGTTTTCTTCCATTTTCAACCCGTATAAGCATTGTTTCAATGTAGTCTTTGTTTTTTTAGCTTTAGAGTCAAATAATTTGGTAAGAGACTCCCAAATTTATTTTGCATATTTTGTGAAATCCACATGATGCAGATATGCTTTTGATAAGACCAGACCAATAGTACCCAAATCTCTCTGATACTTTTCATTCCATTTAGCTAGATCATTTGCAGTTTTTGGTGGAATTGCATTAGCCTTAAATACATCCCATAAGTCATTTTCTATTAAATGTAATTGCATCTGTAGTTACCATGTATGGAAATATTGTCCTTCAAACTTTTCAATCAGATTTAATTTCTCCATTATTTTATACAATATTGATAAAAAACTACAAAATTGAATCAGGTACTTTAAAACTTTATATATAATACCTTTGAACCTCCAAGCAAGCCAAGACCCTATTTTGATAATTCAACATTTTTGGAAATTGGAGAAAACTTTCAGTAGAAGAATTAATGCGCTAAATTTGATAGCTGCATAGTGAAATCCGTATGTCTTCAAAAATATGCACTGGGTTATACTGAAATTTCTGATGTAGTTTCTTGATAAACACATGGTTGAGCATGATAAATTATAGAAAAAATAAAATCTATTCTTTGATACAAATTTGATCAAGAAAATACTGAAATTTCTCGCATCAAACCTACTCTAGTACTAAATGAAAATTTAATATTAGAATTACATAAATAAAATTTCAAAACTTACTCTTCATTCTTATTATTTCATAGGAATTATTACACCCATTTATTTAGGAGAGGTTGTTCCTATATTTAAGGAGATATAATCTCCAGAAATATCTCCTCACACAACTCCATGTTATTTTATGTGAGATTTTGTTTTCTCACAAAACTAATATTTTTAATGAGTTGTTTACTCAACAAATCATAACAATATTTACTCACCCAATCATTATCACATTTACCATAACATAATTAAATATTACAGCACATATTATATTATCCTAGATAATATAATCACTCACATATTATTCTATGTTCACACTACAATATAAATATTCCTAACATATGCTACTATTCAGAGTGGCATGAGGCACAAGTTGTTCTAGAGGACACTCATGGTTTTAAAGGTATTTTTTGTTCATTGCATGGTGATGTCACTTATGGTTTTACTCTGTGGTGCTTGGATATCCTTATGGGATGACAGTTGATGGTTGTTCAACAAGGTGAAGAAGAGAGAGCAATGTTAATGACATTGAAGGGTAAAGAAGGAAAAATTGTTTGTTACAGGTTATAGTGTGACACAATGTATATTTACATCTTATTAATGTTTCCCTTGTTTACTTTCATCTTGGATGGTTGTGCAGAGTATGTTGATGAATTATTTTTTTTGGTATTCACACTATTTATTAGTAGCATGGTTTAACATGGTTGTTTATTATGAAATTGTATGAGCACAATATCATACTTGGCTTGGAGTATTCGGTGGTAGACTTGGAGCTTTCAAGGAGGCCTGGTTGATAGGATGATGTACATGGTGAGTTTGTACATGTGTATAGATTATGTTTTTTGAGTCTATGATGATGAAGATGTTTATTATGCACATGCAGTCCTATGAGCATGGTTTATATTCCCTTAAGAATGAGTATGGGATGTTTGTATTTCCTCTTATTACTATGTTACTCCATGATAGATATTTTCTATAGATGGTTGTCTTGGACATGCAAGTTGTTTATGCAGGGTTGGATTTTCATAATGCAGTGTTTAGATTATTTGAGTTATCTAGGTGTTGTGGATTGATCACCCACTTGTTGCATGTAGAACTCATTTGGGTTGTATTACCCAAGATATTGTTTATTTCTTATGCTTATTCCATTTTGACTTGTCTTTAGTCAAATGCATTGGTGGTTGCATGGAGACATGGATAGATGGTTGGAGAACATGGTTGGTATGGCTATGATTATAATTGAAGCTTAGTACTTTAGTTAGAGTGGGAGATCTTACAGGTATTTTAGTCATGGTGGCTTGGTTGCATGAGAGGCTTGGAGTTATGATTTAGTGGAAGCTTGATGTATGGTTAGCTTATGTATCATGGATCAATAGTAGCTTTGTGCAAGTATATGGTAAGTCACGGGTTTGTTACCTTATTGGTTGTAGAAGATGGTTTAATCTTATTCATTTCATTTGTTAGAATTGTTAATGTAAATAATAGATGATCTTCATGGTATGTAGAGGAAGGTGATGTACATGTACAGGTACAGGTTCAACAATTTATCCCTAAGTGGGAGATTATTGGGTTGTGGAGTTGAATTGCTTCAAAAAGGCATGTATTTAAGGTTTACTGGTTTACACAGTAACCGAAATTAGTTGGCTAATCATCGTCAATTACCTGGGAGGAACAGACACCAGTCAAGGTAACCAGAAACGGTTACCTATGTGTGAAATTTTTTATTTAACTTACAGGAATTAGATCAAACTTTTTTATAAAGTTGATCTAAAGGTTATAAATGCATAGCTAAGGTACCCTAAGTTTGTGTATGCTTATATAAGCATGAAAGCTAGGGGTTGAAGGTTAATTAGAGTAATCCTTGGTTGATAGGATGGAGAAGAAGAAAAAGAAAGAACAAGTTACATGAAGACAAAGGTTCCACAGAGAGAAGTTGGACATAATGAAATAAAAGGTACATCTAATGGTGAGAAGAGGGTATTGTCTTCTAATGTATTTCCTTTGTATTTTTATTGTCTCATTGTAATGGCTTGCATAATATGTAAAGAACATAGAGTTTATTCTTGTAGATCCACATGTTGGTGAGATCTTGTATTGTAGATAATTCTTGCAGATCCACAGGTTGTTGTGAGATCTTATATTGTTAGATCCATAGGTTATTGTGAGATCTTTCATTCATAGATCTATGAGATCATGTTGTATTGTTGATCCATGTAGATCTAGATATTGTAGAGGATTTTGTCTTCATGTTTGCATAATTTGATGTTGTGATGTAGAGACAGAGTTACTTCTTGGTGCACAATCATGGTTGCACATTGGTAGACCCATGTGAGAGGTATTATTGCAGATCTAAAAAGAGCTTGGTTACAGTTCAGAGATGTAGTAGTTCCTAGTTATGTGAGATATTTTAGTGGTTTGGAGGCACGGTTGTAGTGCACTCGTGTAGATCCATTTAGAGATTTGGAAGAGGAGATATACTTGGAGAGATGCATTGTACTCTTTGTTATCCAAGATGTGCCCCCTGCTCATTTTGTGGCTAAATCCCTTTCATCTTTCCTTCTCTTGTGCCTCAGACATAATATTTTGATTTTTAGGCACTCAAAACCTTCTGGAAATGGCACCATTGGATAGAGCTCTTTCTCATCTTCCATGAAAGGTAAATTTTTCCTCCTAACTCCATGTATTTTTGAAGTTATGGCTTGGCAGATTTTTTTGAGAAAATTTTCCCGTGAAAGGCCCGCGGCCAATGAGATGCCGCCACATGGCACCTAGAGTGGCGGAGCACAGGGAAATTTTAGAAAATTTTCGAAATGACCAAAAAGGTGCAAAAATTTGAATTTTTGCCCGCCAACCCGATTTGGCCTTGTTTTGCCCTAAAACTTCAAAAGGCCATATCTTTCGAGCCAGAGCTCAGTTTTTCGCGATCTTTATATCAATGGAAAGATAGTGAAATTCTCTACAATATTCCAAGGTCATTTTTGAATTTTGATGGATAATGGAGAGATAAAATTGAAAAATGCCTCTGGCATGTGGTTATGGATAGAAATGATGTTTCAACCACCATTTTTAATGAAGAATGGCTCGCATTCTCTCCCAGCATGGCTAAAAATGTCAGGGGATGGGTTTGTAAGGATGCCCATGTTTTTTTGAATGAATTTTGGTCAATGGTTAAATCCCTTCCATGTTTTCCCATGTTTCTCTCTCCTGGGCTCGTCCCTTGCACTGTAAAAGCCATTTTTGGCTCATTTTCAAAGGGTTGAACCTTTTTTTTTGTGTATTGTAGGTCCCTTTCTCACTTGTAAGTGATTTTTGGTGGAATATTATCAGACTTTTCTAATGAGCTACAAAATTTATTTTACCTCTCAGTGTTGTAAATGCAAGTGATTTTTGATGTTAAAATACAATACATAGGCCTTGTGATTAAGCCTTCTATCCGTCTACTAGTGTTGTTTTGACTATTTCTGATTCTTCTTATAACTATCAGTTTTTGTGCATTTTGTTTTTTTTAGTTGCATTCTATGACTTGTGTCATCTGCAGAAGTAAAAATGCTCACCAGCACTCCTTTGGTGCAGGGTCATCCTTTAGCATAGTTTTAGTGTATCATCTGGCATGTCTATCCTCTGTCTCCTTTGGAATTTATGTAGGATTAGGATATAGACCTCGGCAACTTGTACGTGATAAATTGACTAGAGTAATTGAGGAAAGAGCCTATAAACTGGAGATTCCTTTCTCATTTTTGGCAAGTCCCACACTTGGGAAAGGAGTCAAATGTTGTGTAATCACATTGGATTCTTAGTACGGATCAAACAGAAATATGATCAACTCCAGGGGTGTTGCTTAATTTGTACAACAGTTTTGGCATGTCCGATGTGACATAGAATTCTTCATTTCATTACACACAAATTGATGTGCATTTTTGGTTTCTTTTCTTAAAGAGTTATAAATAACACTCTGATACTCCAAGAAGAAGATCAGCTATTTTAGTAGTGCATACCTGAAAACTCATGATAAGAATTCCTACAGGTCAAGAGCTGAGAAAAAGAGGTGTTGTTTAATAGCTGTAATTATCTCCATCTCCAAGAATAAGGCAAAGTGGGAGTAGACTCCAAAGGTCTCCATCTCCACCAAATAGACCTCTCACTCCTCCACTTGGTAGCCCTTTCATCAATCACAAGTGTTCTAAAAGGCCACAAATGGCCACAAAACACCCCCTATGTCATTCAACTGGCAGTCAGCCCACTGCTCTCAATGCCAAAATCCAATCCCAATTACAGCATTGAAGAACCATTCCATACTTCACTCACTGAGAAATCACACCACTCCTGGTGATCATGTTAAGGATTTTTCTAACATTTGTGCATCCATTAGATCAGTGTAGATCAATTTGCTATCAAGCTGCTAGCATCTTCATTCAAGGAAAGCTTTGCAATGGGTCAGTAGTCTTGCCTCAGGTTCTATTCACAATTGGACTCACTATGTATCGCCCTCCATGAGTAGTTTGGGGACAAGGGAGCAACTGTCCTTTTGGAGCAGCTGACAACTATCAAAAGAGCTCCCAATAGAAGCTAACTGATTTTAATTTCAGATTTCAAAGGACCTTAGGAGAAATTCCCATGGGGCAATCAGGCCAACATCAGAAGTGTCTTTTTCTTTATTACTTAAAAAATCTTTAAATTCTGATATTTCTATGTTTAATTCAGTCCATGGGAGGACAACCACATCCCATTGCTTATAGCATTGCCATTAAGCTGAAAATTGTTTGATTCAAGCCTGCAAGCTGCTCCTAGGCCTCCAATGCCATTTTTCCCCAAGTTTAGAGAGCCCGAGTACTAGCCAGTGCCTAATTTAGTTCTATTCCCACTCCTAAAATTAGAATCAAGTGAATCTTCCACTTCATCTTCTAGTACCTCAATGAACTCACGAAGTCAGAAGCATTACAAAATCTAGGTAATGAGCTGGTTACACCAAAAGGTGCAGCTCAAGGTTTTAGACCTTCTTTTTAGCCCCAAGCTAGCCTAACAGGTACGCCATATCAACCCCAAGACCACACATACAGTTGCAATCTAAATCAATCAAGCAGCCTCACTACAACAGACCATTTCATCTCAGTCATCAGCCCTATATCCCAATGCTACACATCTGCATTCTTACAGCATAGTTTTCTAGTACAAACAATATGGCCAAGAGTATATTGGTGTTTCTCATGGCAAGAACCTCAACACCATTCCATCTGCTTCCATTCAACGATGCCTTGAATCAAGCATTATGGTGACAACAACTGGTGTGGAGTGTGCCGGTAGTCAAGGAAATACCATCAACACGAAACATTCCAGCAGCAATCAAACTCCAAATGATACCACACTTTAAACGACAGCAGAAGATTTTTTGTGGCATGAACCAGACGTTTCCCAAAGTGTTGGGCAAGCCAACACAATGTCACAGAGGAGAAATTTGGGTGAAGAACCCGCCATTGGCCCCAGTAATTCATGACTTCTGTCACTGCCCTCCACAAACTATTGGCAGTCAAAATGGAGAGAAACCAAAGGTCTCCATCTCCACCAAATAGAACTCTCTCAACTCTCCACTTGGTAGGCCTTTCATTCACACAGTTTCTAGGCAATAAATTGGCACAAAACAACCCTATGTTCAATTCACTGGCATCAGCCCACCTTCCCCTCTCAATGCACAAAACCAATCCCAATTACAGCATGAGAACATTCCATACTTCACTGGAGAAAATCAGACCACTCCTGGTGATCATGTTAAGGAATTGCTAACATTTGTGCAATCCATGTATCAATGAGATGCAATTTGCTATCAGCGGCCTAGCATCTTCATTCAAAGGTGAAAGCTGCAATGGTTTCAGGAGTCTTGCCTCCAGGTTGCTATTCAAATTGGAATCACTATGTATAGCCCTCCATGAGTAGTTTTGGGAAAATGGCGACACTTGTCCCTTGGAGGCAGCTGACACTTCAAAAAGAGCTCCCAACTGAGAAGCTAACTGATTTTAATTTCAGATTTCAAGGACTTAGGATAGAATTCCAGTGGCCATCAGCCACCGCAAAAGGTGCTTTTCTTTATTACCTGAATTTCTTTAAATTCTGATATTCTCCTATAATTCAGTCTCCATGTAGGCACAACTATCCCCATTGCTTATAGCATATGCCATTATAGCTGAAAATTGTTTTGAGTTTCAACGCTGGCACGCTAGTCTCCTGGCCTCCAATGCCATATTTCCAAGTTGTAGAGAGCCCAATACTTATCCAATTGCTAATTTAGCTTCTATCCCACTCCAGAAATTAGAATTCAATGAAGCCCCACTTCATCTTCTATACCTCAAATGAACTTCAAGAAGTCATGAAGCAATTACAAAATCTAGGCTAATGAGCTGGTTACACTCAAGGTAGCAGCTCAAGGTTTTAGCTTCTTTTTAGCCCAAGCTTAGCTAACATGTAGCCATAATCAACCCCAAAGAACCACCCATACAGTTGCAATCGAATCAAGCAAGGCTCCTGCAACAGACCATTCAGCCCTATAATCCCATGCTACATCGGCATCTTAAACATTAGTTCTATCAAAACAATAGGGCTCAAGAGCTATGGATTGGTGTTTTCTATGCAATGAACCTCATAACCGTCGCATCCTGCTTCAACGATGCCTGAATCAAGCATTAATGGTGACAACAACTGGTGTGGAGTGTGAAGGTAGTCAAGGAAAGACCCATCAACAAGAACATTCCAGCAGCATCAACTCCAAATGAATACCCACACCTTGTAAACGCAGGCAGAAGATTTTTGTGGCTGAACCAGACAGTTTCCACAGTGTTTTGGCAGCCACACAGGTCAAAGAGGAGAAATTTTGGGTGAAGAACAGCATTGGCCCCAAGTAATTCATGACCTGCTTCTGTCACTCCACAAACGATTGGCAAGCAAAATGTAATCCCAAGCACACAAGGATTGCCTAAAATAGTTCCTAGGCCAACTCACACATGCCATTTGTGCTGCCATATACAAGGATAATGTGTCGGGCCAAGGGACATAAAAGGATACTTCTCCCTTTTTCAATATCAGAAAGAGAAGAATCTAGTTAGGATCTATTACATTCATGAAGAAAATCATGCCCTATGCCTAGCATCACCAGCCAGACCACAAGGATGCCAATGAAGGTATGGCATTGTTTGTTTTGATGGATCAAGGAGTAGACAAGGTGCAGTAGGTGTAGTCCATGCTGGTTTCCCACAAGGAGTTAAGTTATTTTTCAGCTTTTAGTTTTCAGTTTGTCATGCCTAACAACACTGCTGATATGAAGCCTTGGTGCAATGACTGCAATTTGGCATCAAGAGAGTAATAAAGAACTTGCAAGAGTCCCCTTTGGTGACAATGAGTTTGATTGTTTAACCAGTCATGGGCAGCAAGCTGTTAAGAATGATCTACTCACGTGCTCCAATCAATAGGGTGTGGGGGACCCTCATTGAAGATTTTGAGGGTTTTTGGCATCAAAATCCTTCTTAGGAAAAGAGAACAAGCTAACTGACGAGGCTTGCAAAAGCAGTTGGGGGCACAAGCCTTTGACGTTGTGTTGGAGAGCATTCACAAAGGACAAGGTTACCGCCAAACATCATTGATTGTAAATAAGGCCTTCAGTGCCGAACAACAATGTAAGTTGGCAAGGTTTGAAATTATCAGCCAATTATCCATTTCTTGCAAGAAGAGGCTGAGTTCTCAACTAAAAATGCAGGAAAGTTGGAACAGAAGTATGGTGACCAAGTGGGTACAGTTGAAGAACCACTAAACTACCAAGGGACTTATTACTTGGAGTCCATTTTTCAATCCTAATGATCATTTTGGTAAGGAGAAAGCCGAACCATCCAAGTGAAAGGGAGAAGATCCATGTGTCCATCTTGTTGAAGAAGGCAAATCACTCCAGTTGGCAAGATGACAACTGAGCAAGAAAGGGTATGAGTTATACACACTTTTTCACTAAAGAATTCCCTAATGTGTTTCTCTTGGAGCTATAAGATTTGAGGTTTCAATCCGAGTTTCTCAACACACCATTGATTGGATCCACATACTAAGCCCATTAGGCGACAGCAAAGGGGCCAGTCAAACGCCCCACATGGGAGCCTCTCATGTGGAAATAATTGTAATAAGTTTATAGAATGCAAAGAATCATATTCCCTATTAAAAGCAATTCTAGTTGGGTTGCCAACTTGTTTCTCGTCAGAACGAAGAGTGGGGAAAATCAATATTGTTGGTGTTGACTCAGAGATTTTGAATCAGCATCTCCAACGATCATTACCCACTACCTTCCATGGAGCAAATTTTGGTGCATAGTTTGTTGCTAGCTCCGAAGGTTTTGCACTACTTGATTTCATTCAAGGTACCCGATCGATTATGGTGAATGGAAGAAGGATTAGGTTTCACTACAATCGGTTACAACCAAATGGGGAACTTATTCGATACAGGAAAATGCCATTTGGGGCTGTCCCACGCCAAAGCTGACCCTTCCAAAGAGCTGTACATTTCATTCAAAGGTTGATTACCAACATAGTACTGATATATCTTGATGATATCAACTGTTATTTCAAAAATATAGCAGACCACCTCTCTCATAATTTTGAAGACCAGTTTCCAAAGGTTAAAATATTTGGAGTCTCCTTGAAATCCTAAAAAATGTATTTTTCTAGCCTCATAAAGAAAGGCTCCTTGTTCCATTGTCTCCAAAGCAGGATTAGCAATTGATCCAAAAGAGTGAAGCCAATAGAGCCTACCATTGCCAAGCCACAAGAAGGCCTCACCCAGAGTTTCTTGGGGAGAATAATTTTGTTCAGAGGGT
>CM034151.1:48492660-48510872 GCA_019776745.2 Taxus chinensis
ATGAATGATAGTGGTGCCAGCTTTGTTTGTCACGAATCCAAGTGGATGTAACACCAGCTGAATGGGCATTGAGTAAACCGTGTGGGTTAAGGGGAAGCTGCTATTATTCAGAATCGCACACAATCATGCTATGTTGCAAGCGTTGTTTGATGAGAGATGGAGGAATCCAGAAAAAGGAGTACCTTCTATCGCCACCCAAGGGAGATGACAGTGACATTGGAAGATGTGTGTTTAGGATTTTGGAGGCTCCCAATTACAGGAAGACCCGTGTATCAGGTGTTTCCTAGCACGGAGAAAAGGGGAAGAGCGATAACAACATTATTGGTATTTAGCTACACGAGATTTGACATTCACTTATGGTTTACAATGTATGAACACACCCTGGAGGGCAAAAGAGTTGGCCGTAGTATAGATAATGAATGATTAGCAGGTGGGTGGTTTATGACATTATTGAGGGTGGAGGATGGGGGAAGATGTTCCAAAGCATGATGGTATTATTTGGGAAGGAAATGATAAGAAAGGAGCGTGACGTTAGCATAGGCATCCACAATCTGGTTGGAGTATACAGGGGTTTATGGCCCGGCCTGCAAAGCGAAAAACACAGGACGACAATGGATTGTCTACTTATTACATTTTTGGGCTATGAAGCAAATTGTTTATGTGCGGAACGATAGGCCGAACCATCAGTCGGGAGAGACGGAGGCAGAGGTTGGGATACAGACGATGGGGGTCTAGACAGGAACAAGAGGCCAGATCCCAGGCCGTGACAGAGGACATGAGTATTATAGGAGGTGTTGGGAGATGGTAACAATAGCAGATATCTCAGGAGCCTACGGGAACTATATGGTGATGGAGAACATAGCTTGAGGAAGTTGAGGGTGGTTAGTGTAGTTAGAGTGATTGAGGTAGATCGTGGGGACAGACCAGGTGAGTACGAGAGGATTCCTCTAGATCGTGTGCGGGCACAACACTTGGATTTGTTCAGGGATTGGCCATGGCTTATAGACCAGACATGAGGATTGATTGCGAGCAGCAGTCTCACCTCAATGGCGTTGACACCTCCAAAAGGACCAGAAGAGATCGTAAACCCATCGCAGGGTTAAGGGATGCAAGGACAAAAAAAACTTATAGAATATGGTGGGTAGCAGAGCTGCAAGGTTCCACATGAGAGGGGCCGATCATCCCTGACCTAGCTGTATACAACGGAGGAGGGATCATCTCTAGGGTTTAGTTCCATCAGCTCCAAACGCAGGTGAATGAGGACAACAGGATTTGTTAGCGGTGCGAAGTCACAAGTGGAGGGACTAGAGGCGAGATTCTGCCACGCGAGAGGGCGTATTGTATTCATATGTACAGGAGAGGTTAGCAAGGATCGGTGGGAGGGGAACCATAGTAGTGGCACCCTGAGTATGGATGGAGGCCAGGCAAGCGGCTGTTGTCGACGATCACAATCATCACCTGGGGTTCGGGGAGAGGCACAAGGGTTTTTAAAGTGAATTTCATAGAGGTATAAGAATAATCAGGATGATGACTGCGCGTTCGATGATAGCAGAAGATGATGTGTTAACATCTAATAAAACTAATATGTATGTTGATTTGAGGTATGATAATAATAAGAATGGTTGTGTTTTGAATGTTGTGTTTTGAAAAAGGATAATTAAAATAATGGAGCAAATAGAAATACCACAAAAGATTTATGTTTACCACACATGTGGATAGGTTAGGTATGGGATGGTGTGATCGAGCTAACCTTCGGAGAACCCCATGTCTCCTTAAGTGCGCCTACATAGCCCATTGCACAAGCAAGGAGGGGCCTCAGACCGATGAGTTCTCCCTTATGACCAAGGAGAGGTGAATTTAGGGAAACTTGGTTATAGTTAAGCATTTTTGGATGTGGTTAAAATATTGATTATTGGTAGGGGTAACATTGTTGTGTGGTAAAGGGATTGGCGATGTTGGTATAGGTAGAGGTGAAGCGGAAAAGTTAAGTAGCCTACCCAAGTAGTAGGGAACCGTGTCATGATTAAGGTCAAAACTTATAATCCTAGATTTGAGTAAAGAGGCAAAAGTGTTCCCGTAGGTGAGACGAGCTAAACAAACCACATGATTAATGTAGGAATGAGCTTGAATCCCTAGTACCTTGCATAGGCGAGAAGTCGATAGGTGAAAAGAGTTGTAATAATCACCAAATATATCGGATATACGGCACGTCCTTGAGTTTTTGTTGTTTTACGAATAGTTAGGTGAGGTAGCTAGTATATCGGGGGTGCAGAGAAAACTTGTTATACGGGGATTATTCTGACGAAAGAGCACCCAACCTAAATAGACCAGTCACATGACTCAAAAGTGCTGTGGATGTGGAATACTACTTTTTACTTTTTGGATATAGACTGATCGATGCAGGAAACGTCTACAGGGATATGTATTTTATTGTCTTGGGTCTTCACGAAGCTGAATAATGCGATATAAGCTGCTGATAAAGGTGACTTTGTTAAGCTGTCCTTCAAGGGAGGGGAAAGCAGCTCTATTTATGAGTAGCAGATGCGGATTTTTTTGCATAGCTGCTTCGGGGGGGAGCAGTCTATTTTAAAAATAGCAAATGTGGCTTGCAAAGCTGTCCTTCGAGGAGCAAAGTCTATGTATAATTAGAGGTATAGATGTCCGGTTGGCATGAAGCATCTAGTTTGATAGGGAGTTGACTCAGGAATATCCCTAAGCGTATAATTGGAACGTGTTTATTTTGAACTTTTACGTCTGACCTTAGACAAAAGGGGAAGCAGCTTTAAGGGGAGGGTTAGACCAACCATGTGGCTGTGATTTTTTTGAGATGCATTGAAACAAAGTGTATGCGGTGGTAAATGAGCTCAAGGGACGAGCGCAAGTAAAAGAGTGATTAGAAACACTAAAATTCAACGTAGAAGTCAAGATGTAAGGCATTAAGGGGTCGGCTCAGTTACACATATCAGAAGCTAAAAGATAAGTGCTAATCCGTATAGATGTGAGTGATATGTAAGGCCCAATCCAATTTGGGAGAAAATTCAGCGTTAGCTCTTTTCATTGGTTACATATTGATTCTTTGAGGAAAAAGATCACACAACCTAAAGTACGCTCATGAACACTATCAAAGCCACACTTGTGTAGCTTTTGATTAGATTTGAAGGTGGTCAAAGAGCTATAAGACGACGCTCGTCAAGAAGATTCCAATTGGGCTACCGGATCTTGGCGGACATTACATTGGTAGAATATCCTGAAGAGATATTCTTAGGGAGGGTATTGTATTTCAAGAGGTTAAGACAGCCTCAGTACCCATATATCCAAAGAAAAGGAGGCAGTGGTCTGGGGGGGGTGGCATTAGTGGAGTGGGGTGGTACTAATACTAGGTCCGATAAGGCCCAAAGGGCAAAAGGGGATGTGATAAGGCCAATGCTTCCAGAACGTTAACGACTTTCATGAGGATTTTGTTAGGGTTTATTAGACCGATTCGGCTTCTTGGACATTTGCTTGTGGATAGTAAGGTGATGAGAAGCTAAGAATTGATTACCAAATTGTCACAAAGGTCTTGTAACCACTTATTTTGGAAAGATTTTCCATTATCTGTTATCAGGCGATGAGGAACGCCAAAACAACGATAATGTGATGGTAATGATCGTACGATTTTTTTTTTTGGTGAATTGAACTAAGTGGAAGGCTTCCACCATTTAGTGTCTAAACCCCATTGAGAAAGCAAAAGATCTCGGGTGACCGTAGCAGAGGATAGGATATGTTGAAGTTGGCATGTGTGTGCATATAACACAACGCTTTAACATATTCGTAGTAGTCGTTATTAAGAGTAGGCCAAATGAACTAGGCGAAGGATCCATTTGGCCACTGCAACGGCCACTCAAATGTCCACCAAAAATTACCGCGTGGGACTTTTTGGATGGTATAGGTGACCCTCCGAAGCCGGTTAGACCTTGAAGGAGGATTGCCATCAAAGCCACGTTTTAGAGAGAAGTACCCCCATGACAACAGTAAGGAGAAACACTTTTAAGAAAAGCCGTTTGCCGTTACTAGTAAGGTCAGGTGGGGGAACAGAGGTGTAGGTAGTCATGAAATTGTGGATACCAGGTTCCTGCGGCTTAGTAGATACATATTTATCATACAAACATCCGGGGCTGAGTAAGATGGGGCAAAGAGTGTTGGACCAAGACGAAAATGTAGAGTCAGTTGGTGAGGGGCGGAATTGCAAGGCTAGAAAGCATAGTATCTGTAAATTTGTTAGTGGAGCGGGAATGGTTTGGATAGATATAATGAGTAAATAAGTCAAATGTGAATCCACGTAAGTTTGTATTTTTGAAGTTCCTCATTTTTACATTGGTAGATGCCCATAAATTGATGATACCAATTGAGAGTCGCCGAAAACATTGATAGATTTTACACATACGGTAACGCAAACTGTGAGACCCAAAACAAGGGGCCTTGTATCCACGTATTATTAGTGCAAGGAAATTGAGCCGGAATGAATAGGCATAGGCTTAGCTTCAAGGAAATGAGAACACGCCGGTTCCTCAACCACGTGGGGAATTTGGATCATCGAAGAGAGGGTCATTGGATATGACTCCACCTGAGTGAACGAGTGGAGGAAATGGTTCCTCGAGGAAATTAAAATTGGTAAATTTCTCCAGGGTAAAGGGGGCTTCCATGAGTTGGTCAGCAATTAGTTGGTCGTTTTATGGATTTTTGTGTACTGTACAAAGTTCAAGGTCGAGGTCAGTAAGGAGATAAGCCCAAGGGGCGATGCGTTGGTTTAGATGTGGTTTAGTTGTACATATAATGAATGGGGTCAGCGTTGGTGTGATTGATGACAAAAAATTTTTGTTTGATCAGGATGGGAGTGTGTGGTGTGGTGGCTATGAATTATAGGCTAGGCACACAACTTTTCTACATGGTATACCTAGCTCTGATCGATGCAGGAAACGTCTACAGGGATATGTATTTTATTGTCTTGGGTCTTCACGAAGCTGAATAATGCGATATAAGCTGCTGATAAAGGTGACTTTGTTAAGCTGTCCTTCAAGGGAGGGGAAAGCAGCTCTATTTATGAGTAGCAGATGCGGATTTTTTTGCATAGCTGCTTCGGGGGGGAGCAGTCTATTTTAAAAATAGCAAATGTGGCTTGCAAAGCTGTCCTTCGAGGAGCAAAGTCTATGTATAATTAGAGGTCTAGATGTCCGGTTGGCATGAAGCACAGTTTTTATAGGAAGTTTGACGCAAGAAATATCCCATAAGTTATAATTGAGAACGTGTTATTTGAATTTTAAGTCATGGATTAGACTAAAAAGGGGGAAGGCATCTTTAGGGGAGTATTTAGACCACCAAACCATGGAGCTTGATTTTATTTAAGATGCATTGAAACAAGTGATAGGTGGTAATGAGCTAAGGGACGAGCGCCAAGGTAGATAGAGTGATATAACACTAAATTCAACAGGAGAATAGTCATTGTGCAGATGTAGGCATTAAGGGTGTCAGGCTCAGAGTTTACCATAAGCGAGGCTAAACGATAAGTGCCTAAAAGTGTGCCTTAATCCGTAGATGTGAGTGATACTTGTAAGCCCAATCCAATATTTGGAGCAAATTTCCGCGTTAGCTCTTCTTTAGTTTGGTTAAATTGATTCTCTTTGGGAAAAGATCACCAACCTTAAAGGTACGCTCATGAATTCACTTATATAGCACCAATTGATGCGGCTTTGATAGATGTGAAGGTAGGTCAAGAGCTATAGACGACGCTCGCAAGACGCTCCAATTGGGCTAACTGCTCTTGGCGGAAATCACATGGTAAGGGGGGGGGGAAATATCCGAAGAGAATTCTTAGGGAGGCGTATTTGTATTAAGAGGTAAGACAGCCTAAGTACCATATACCAAAGAAAATGGGGTGTGCATTAGTGGAGGAGTACTAATATAGTCAGATAAGCCAAAAGGCAAAGGGGATGTGAGCACGGCCAAATTGCTACAGGAATCGTTGACGGAATTCATGAGGGGATTTTGGGTAGGGTTTTATTGAAGATTCGGCTTGTTGACAATTTGCTTGTGGATAGTTAGTAAGGGATTGAGAAGCTAGTTTGATACCAAATTTGTCACAAAGGTCTTTGTAACAACTTATTTTTGAAAGATTTTCCCATTATCTGTTATCAGGCGATGAGGAACCCAAAAACAACAGATAATGTGAGGTTAATGAAGTCGACGATTTTTTCTTTTTGGTTGAAATAAGTGGAAATGGCTTCCACCCATTTAGTGTCTAAACCCCATTATGCGAAGGCAAAAGACTCGTGTGCTGTAGCAGATGGCTAGGAGTATGTTGAAGGTTGGAATGTGTTGACATATAACACAACGCTAACATATTCGTCAGTAGTCGTTATTAAGAGTAGGCCATAATTAGCCTAGGCGAAGGATCCATTTGGCCATAGCACACCAACCAAGGCCACTCAAACACTTGTTTCCCAACAAAAATACGTCGTGGACTTTTTGGATTGGGATAGGTGACATCCGCGCCGGTAGACATTGAAGGAGGATGCCATCAAGCCCGTTTATAGAGAAGTCCCCCCCATGCACAACAAACGAGAAACACTTTGAAGAAAAAGCACGTTTGCGGTTACTAGTAAGGTCAGGTGGGGGGAGAACAGAGGTGGTAAGGTAAGGTAGTCATGAAAATTGGTGATACCAGTATCGCGGATTAGTAGATGACATATTTATCATACAAACATCCGGGGATGAGTAGATGGGGGCAAAGAGGTTTGGACCAAGACGAATATGTTAGAGTCAGTTGAGTGAGGCAGGAATTTGCACGGCTAAGGCAGCCCTAGTATTGTAAATTTGGTTTGTGGAGCGGGGAATGGTTTTGGATAGCATAATGAGTAAATAAGTCAAAGTGAATCCACGTAAGTTTGTATTTTTGAAGTTCCTCATTTTTACATTGGAGATGCCCATAAACTGATGATACCAATGAGAGTCGCCGCGAAAACTTGATAGATTACACATAAGGTAAGCAACCTGGGACCCAAAACAAGGGCCTTGTATTCCACGGTATTATTAGTGCAAGGGAAATTGAGCCGGAATGAAAGAGGCATAGGCTTAGCTTCAAGAGAAATGAGAACAACGCCGGTTCCTCCACCACGCTGGAATTTGGATCCATCGAAGAAGAGGGTCATTGGATATGACTCCAACCTGAGTGAAAGAGTGGAAATGAGTTCCTCGAGGAAATTAAAATTGGTTAAATTTCTCCCCCTGTAAAAGGGCTTCCATGAGTGGGTCAGCAATAGTTGTCGTTTTATTGATTTTTGGTGCTACAACATTCAAGGTCTGGACGGGTCAGTATAAGGAGCATAAGCCACGGGCGGATGCGTTGGTTTAGATGTGGGTTAGTTACATATAATGAATTGGGTCCGCGTTGGTGTGACAAAATTTGTGATCAGGAGGTAGTGTGGAGTTGGTGGCTTATGAATGAAGGGCTTAGGGCACAACTTTTCTACATGTGTATACTAGTCTCAAATCATTGAGAGTACGACTTATGTGTAAAACTAAATGGCGTGTTCTCGTGCTCGGAGTCATGATGTACGAGCATGGATCCTACAACCGGTCGGTGGGGGTAGAAAGGTAAAGGTCGAAAAGGGCGACGTCCTTCGAGGGGGGTAAGCACAGGTGCTCAAGAGAGCTAGGCTTAAGAGCTCAAAGGCTTTGGTGGCACTCTTCACTCCATTGAAGGAATGATCCGTTTAGGAGATGACGGGAAGGTTGACCTAGAACGAGGTGGAGATGAAACGCCGGATAGTATTGGAGTTGACCTTGCAAAACACATCATTGTTTGAGGTTAGTAGTGGGGGCATTTCTAGGATAGCTTTGACTTAGTGGACAACCTCGAGGCCACGAAAGAGATGATAAAAACCAAGGATTTTTCCCGAAAGGAAACCCAAAGAACATTTCTGGTTGAAGATGAATGAAACACAATATTGTAAAAGGGCGATCGAAAATAATGGTTAAAAAATCGAGATTGTTCACGCGAGTTTAATATTGCCAAGAAGATCATTCGACATAATCCTCAAAGGATAGTGTGCATAATGTCAATGAAAAATGTAAGTCATAGCCCCGCTGATAGGTCACACTTGCATTCTTAAGGCCAAACAGCCCATGAATGATAAGAGAAGGTTTCCCAAGGAGTTTTGAAGGTTAGTTTATGTGATCGGCCGGGGCTACCAAAATTTGATTGTATCCCTGAAGAAGCCATCCAGAGAGAAAGCATCAATGGCCGCAGTTGAGATCAACAAGTGATCAATACTTGGAGGGGGAGGGAAGCATCCTTTGGGCAAGCGAGGTTAAGGTCCGAAAATTCATACAGATCGAAGTCACCCGTGCTTTAGTAATAGGTACGATGTTAGAGATCCATGAGGATAGTAAATAGGTAAGATGAAGGCCCACAGCAAGGATGCGTTGAAGCTCTCTTTGACCAAGAGGGAAATGCGTGGATGCTTTTTTCTAGTTTATGTTTAACTGGGTTGGCAAGGTTTTAAGGTAATGTTATGGACAGCAAATGTCCGGATCAATTCCTGGATGTCAGGATAGGACAATCGAAAGCTTGGTGCGGGCATGGAGGAAGGTAATGAAGTTAGTTGGGTTGATGCGGTAAGGTGGACGAGGATTGTCCAATCTTCACAATGTGAGGAGGTTCCTAGTGTGGATTGTTGATTTCTATAGTTGATCATTCAACATGGTTTGAGTATCAGATGGAACGGGGTTAAATATACGGTTTCCACACCAAGGTGGAAGTGGGAGGAGTCGTCTCTGGCACTCAACAACATTATGAAGCGTTGAATCCTCTGATCATGCCTGGATTACAAAAGGGGAAGGGAATAGGGGTCTTCATATCGTGTTGTTGATAAGTGAGAGACCCACGAAGATAGCATTTATGAAAAAAAAAACGTAGGAGGGATAGATTCCAGGGGCTATCGACCTCTATGGGTGATTGATGGGAAAAAATGGGTGATTGAAGGTTCGGAATGGGTGACTTCGTGCCTTCCTGGGACTAGCAGCAGAATATGCAGAGGTTTTCAGTGTAGGTGGTTCAGAGATATCCAAAAGACCATGACGAATCGTTGTGTTTGCGTTGTAGTTACAAGGAATGATTTTGTAGTGCGGCCTGTTCATAAGACCGAAACCAAAGCCCTTCCAAGCACAGTGCGTTCAGAAGGTTGAGGGCGACGAAACGACGATTAGTTAGATATGAAAACAAAATGGGACGGAACCAGACAAAGGGAGAGGTTTAGGGGTGACAGGATGTATCGAACACCCCCAATATGTTAGTTGGTGCGGGCAAGTTTAGGTGGTCCATAGGGAGAATTACTCCCCCACACGACGGTCGTTAAGGTAGGATGTGCAATGTAACTGTCCATACTCCTGTGGGTATGGAAAGTGCGAACGTTATACAGGTGATAATCCCTAGCTTAAGGCGTTTGTTTGAAAGAATTATACAAGGGATCTGAGGTTTGGGATATTATATGTGGGAAAGGACCCAGTGGTATTTGCGACGATGGTTCATTGGTTGAAGGTGTGTTAGGTGCGGTTGAGGGGAGGTTAGGTGTGGTTAAGTGCGATGGTTGGGTTGGATGAATGGGTGTCTTAACTGGTACAAGCACATCATTAGGGCGATCCTATACTATGTAGGTTTTTGAAGGAGGGTTAGCATCAGCTTTTACGGTGTAGGATTTACCCTAATATCGAATTTATGCATCTGTGTAAGGTGGAGGGGAACGCATCCCATAGCCCAGATCCAAGGGTGGCCTAACAACATGTTGTATTGGAATTCTCCCTTAAGGACATAGAAGAGTTCGGGTAAGGTACGTGGCCCTACATGAATGTTAAGGATCACAGTGCCTAAGGTAGAAGTAATAACATCATTGAATGAACGCAGCATGGTGGGGTTCTCACACATGCAGCTAGAGGAGATATTCATTTGTTGGAAGGCTTTGGAAGAGATGATGTTTAGGCTAGTGCCTCCATCAATCACAACACGACGTATGCGGATTTCCCAGATGTAAGATGAGATGAAAAGAGCGGGGTTAGGATCTTCTGCACCAAAGTCAAAAATTTTGTCTTCGGAGAAACTGACAGCAGCGGTTTGCTGTACAGGGACAGAAGTGATAGATTGTTTGGTGAGAGAACCAACATGGTTGGGTGTTACGATGGAGGTAACCGGCAAGGTTTCGTTAGGTAAGACCTCTATCCCTTGAAGCATTTCAACGAGAGCTTTTCGATGAGATTCAGAGGTCTGAATGAGATCATACAGTGTGATTTTTACAGGTGATTGGTGAAGCTGTTTGATCATGGTTCAGTGGGAAACTCCATTAGAGACGGGGTAGGTAGGTCCACGAATAACCACTTTATGTGGTGGTGCGATTGGGATGGTGGACGGAGAAAGAGAGGTCGCAGGTGTGATTTCTTTAGCTTTCCCATTGTTTTTCTACCCTCGAGTAGCAACACTAATCATGCTGATCTCGTGAACACGAGAGGAGGAAGACGGTAGGGATAAGTCATGGTCTTCGAGAGGTGGGGTTGTAATAATGATAGATCTTGGTGAGGTGGGGACAGGTGGTATAGGAGAGGGGATTGAAGCTAAAGGTTTATCCCTTCGTAAGTTGTCTTTCTTAACCTTTCTATCCGAGAGAGGTGACTGACGAAGTATGGATTTCAAAGCTTTGCATCCGTCTACATCATGTCCTGGTGTGCAGTGGTAAGTGCAGATTTTAGACTCATCATAACCTATAGGTCGAGTTTTAGATGGATCATAAGGTCTAAGTGGGGGTAGGGAAACGGTCGCATTCTCCACCAACATATCCAGGATCTTAGCGTAAGATCCTTTGAGCGGGTCAAAGTCAGAGGAAGATGAAGCTATTGATTGGGTGGGTTTTGGTAATGTTTGGGTATGGTTGGTTCGTACGAATGGTGTTTTAGATAAGGGGTTTTGATAATTGGATTTAACTAAATGTGGCTTCTTCGGCGCAAAAGGAATGTTTATCTAGTTAGATGGTGAGGCCACAGATGATGTGGTAGCAAGAAACCACCATGGAGAAAGAGGAGTGACAGCAAAAAAATCCTTTGATGATGGAGTTTGTTTAGGGTTGATAGGTGGATAGGATCTCTGTATGGATGTAGAAGGTGCAGGTCGTTTTAAAGAAAATGTAGGAGGTATGATGTATTGAGGCAAGGTGGAGGGGCAAGGTCCCAATATAGAAGGTAGGTGTGATGGCGAGGGTTTTAGTTGTGACAGAGGCATAGATTGGACTTGAGGAGATTGGGTCTGTCTCCTAGGTGGATGGACGGCTTTATTTTTGGATAAATCTAACCGTTTAGGTGGGTGTGTTAGGCTGGGTATTGGTGAAGTCCCAAGCATAGGGGGAGGTTTAGTTAGGTTAATAGAGGTGGATGAGGTATTCGGTAGAGATGAGGGGGGTGAAGGTGATGACATAGGCATGTTGAGTTTTTGTAAATGCCGCGGGTATATGGTAGAGGTGTCTGGATCGGTCATCTGCATTTGAGTAGAGAATGGTGTACTCAAACATTCCCATAGGACTCATCTATCTTCTGAGGGATGACAATCTTCACGTGTGAATAGGAACTTTTGTATGGAAGAAAAGTGGGTTGTGATTCCGGTCCACTGTGGGTGTGATACAGGGGGTAAATGAGGCACTGTATCAATGGGCGTTAAGAGGTCAACCGGTCGCTAAAAAGATTTAGGCGATGAAGAACTAATAGGTAGGAGGGCATGTTTGAGAGGATCCGTCATGATTAAAGAATTTGGTGTTGTCGGTTCAAGGGGTTTCTCGTCTAAGGATGACAAAAAAAGTGGCGAGCCTTCCTCTTGTACAACAAGAGTGGTAGAAGGAGATGTTTGGGAAATAGATAAGTTAGATAACATCTGCTCACAGTCTTGCAAGGATGTGGTGTAAGAAGGCTCATCTATGAGAAGGGAACTCTGGGCGGTTAATTCCTTTATGGGTAAAGGAATGGCAAGGTTATCATCTTGTCTTGATGGTGGTGAAGCAAGTGCGGATTCCTGCGTTAGTGACAAGGCTTGATTCAGAATTTCCTTAATAGAGGCTTTTGGTTGGGAATCGAAAACTGCATGGATTTCATGAACGCTCTCCTCGGCTAAGATATCTTGGTTTATGTTACTGTTAGAATAGTGGTTTCAGAATGGTTTATTGAATATTTTCAAATTTTGGTTAGCAAGGGCATTAGGATTATCGAGGGTTATATCCCCTGCATCAACCATTTCCTGCACTATGTTTTTCAACATCTTGCAGTTTTCATGACTGTGTCCCTTCACACGGTGGAAGTTACAGAAGTCATTTTCTTTGTACCAAGAAGGTATAGTGCGGGTGGAATCAAACGCGGAGTGAGGTTTAATAGGAGGAAAGGTGATAGCTCCTGCTTTGAGAAATTTTTCCAAGATGACACCATAAGTTTCTCCCAAGGGAGTGTAATTGATGGGCTCGGCTTTATACTTATAGGTGATTTTTGGCGGAGTATTAGATGGTGCTTGGGATTTGACCATCACCGTGTGTACAACTCCTTTTGATTTCAAAGCAATCGATGCGTGAGAATTGGTGGTGTTGGGTTTGTTGGTGGAGTCTTGGGTTCAGAAATTAGGGTTTTTTTTGCGCAACCGTAATTAGTTCGATGAGTTCGGCCTGAGGCAAGGCATAAGTAATTTGGTTGATGAGGCCTCGCCATCATCCAATGAAATCTGTGATAGATTCGTCTTCAAATTTTCGGATGGCATAGAGGTCGGTGATAGATACTTTCTTAGCAATATTAATGAAGAAATGATCCAAGAAAGATTGGGCTAATTGGTTAAAAGAGAAGATTGAGTGCTGGGTTAAAGCACTGTACCACTCCAAGGTGGGTCCTGATAAGGACATGGGAAAGGTGTGGAGTAGTAAAGCATCGTCATGAGCAATCAGATAGCAGGCATGTCTAAATGATTGCAAGTGTTGTTGAGGATCCTCCTTACTATTAAAACGAGTGATTTTTGGTAATTCCCATTGAGGAGGATATGAATGAAGGGGGACAGAAGGATGAATAGGCTCCCAAAAAACTTGCTCGTATGTCAGGGTGCTACGGCTTCCTAAAACAGAAGCCTCCAGATTTTACATCTTGTCCATCATTTTTTTGATGAAATCAGTGGTTGGATGAGATGATGGTGCGGTTGTTGTAAAAGGTGGATGATTGGGCCAAGGGCCTCCACTAGACAATGGGGGGGCTAAATGTTGATAAGGTATTGAGGACAAATATGTTGAGGTGACCGAATAGGGATGTTCTATATAAGGTGTTGAAGTCACCGGATACGTGTGTGGAAATGAAAAGGTGGGCGGAGCTTGAGAAGGAAAGCTTGTGTGGATAGGTAGCAGAGAGAAAGTTATGAAAGGAGCAGTCTACGAGAGAGACGAGGTAGGAGCAGTTGGCGGTAATGATACATGGGACCCCAGATTAACAAAAGGAAAGCCAATATGTGCCATAAGAACCTCTGAAGCCACTGAGTTGGGAGATGGGGCTAAGGATGAAGAAGGTAAGGTAGAGTTATTAGGTGGAGAAGGAGCTAAATGAGTAGCTATACTAATAGGCATACCCACGAGAAGTTGGCCGTCGAGTGTATGGTCAGGGGCATGAGACAAATAGTACTGTACAGTGCTAGGATTAGCGTCCAAATTTTTTGCAAATTCCTTATCTCCTACAGTGATTTTGGGAACCTCGCTGGTGTCTGTAGGATTCCCTATAGAATGTGAAGGGGGTGATTCAGGAAAAGGCACAGAACAGGCATGTGAAACCATGGCTGCGGCTTGTTTCCGAGTGATAACAACCATGGACAAGAGTACAAAGTAGGGATACAATCTATCAGGAATAGAAGCAGCAACAAAATGTTGGAATTGGTAGGTTGCTGGTTTTGGGAACTATGAAAGAAAGTAATCGATATCGGTCAGGTAACTGATGTCAGTCAGACTGTAGCCAGTGTCGGTAAGTTAACTGATGTCGGTATAATAGGACCGGTGTAAGAAGCTGTAAGTTGCTGATTTGGGGTTAACAATGCTTAGAATACCTACAAAATTGTTCTGAAGTGATCACTGAAACAGTGTAGGCCAGAGAAACAGAACTAAAAATAAGCAAGATGCACAAGCAAATCAAGAGACTAACCCTAGGATTAGTTTTAATTATTGTGGGCTTATGCCTTAGATGTAAGATGATGTCAATCCTAAACAAAGACCTAAGGGGGATGTCAAGTTTGTTTTGTCTTATAAGGTTACCTCAATCTGGGCGGAGGAATACCGCGGAAAAGGGGGGATGGTTTGAGTTGTTGTGTTGATTATGACGTGATTTGTAGTGTTGTTGTGCAGTGAAGTAAGATTAATTTCTTGTCAATACCTGGATATAACCCCCATGTGTATGACCTGGTACTTAATCTATGTTCACTAGAATTGTAAACAGCAAGCAAAAAATGTGATGCACGCGTTTTAAAAACCCAAATCGAAAATGATATCGATGAAACAAAGGAGATGAATTTCAATTATGCAAAGATGTGAAAGAAAGAAAAATTATTTTTACAAAATGACAAAATATTTTGTGAATATTTAGCAGAAACAAACTGTAAGTATGCTCCCTAAATGAAGCAAGCTAAGAAAGAAAGAAACCTAAATGGGTCCCACCGGGCATGCCAAAATGTTTCTAACAAAGGATTTTCAGTTCCTAGAATAGAGTTGCTTCTATCCTTTCATTCTTTTGAGAAACAGATAAGGGTTAGGGCTAGGAGGAATACCTGTTGAATGTTGAGAGGGTGTGCGCATACCATAAAGAGAGATCAGATCGATTGTGAAGAACTCCTTTTTGTTTGGGAAGGACTACTTGCAAATAAGAATACAAGACCACCAGATTTTAGTTAGAAAATAAATGAGGGAAGTACCTTGGGCCCAGGAAATATTAGACTTCCTTTCGAAGGTGGTCAGTTCCCCTACTAATACAAATTAACAAAAATTCTAACAAAGAAGCTATTGCCAAATTACAATTTAATTGCCTCGTTAAAACAATAGAGAAAAGGCTGGTTTTGGTTTTGAGTCACAGTGACCGATGCCGGTCACTGTCACCGGTACCAGTTTCTGGATAACCGATATCGGTAGGAGCAGTGATTTAGGGGATTTTAGTGAAGGTTGGCTATAAGGTGGCTATGGTGTTTAGTAAGGGCTGGTTAAATGATTGGGGATAGGTAATGGGGTGATGGAGAAGACTCAGAGAGTATGGGGGCTATTCTTGGGGGCAATGTAAGGGTAGAGGAATGACAGTTAGATGTAGGCTGTTACCGGGTAGTGGATCTAGGAGTAGACTTATAATTACTGTGATTCAAAAGTCCAAGAAATGTTATTACAAGAATGTACCAGACACTACTTACTAGTTCCTGATGAAGATACAGGTCCAAATACTGTGATAATGAAGGCAGGGCTCAGGTAGGATGATCTAACAATCAAAGATGAGCTATCTTCTCTCCCAATGCTTGGATGAGTGTCACTGGGCTCTGGTTACTTAGTTGCAGTCTTGGGCTTGATGTCCTTCTCTGTAAACTCTTCTCTTTCCTTCACTTGTCTCTGTTTGGCCAAGTGAATTCCCAATCTTTCCAATGAATTCCCGATCCCATGTATTTGGTTGGGGGAGGTCATTTACAGGGAATCGATGGAAGTTACGTAACCGACGGCGGTCGAGTAGGAGCTGATGTCGGTTAAGTCAAAGTGGGCTATTTTTAGTAAAATAGCCAACCTTCCTTCCTTTTCTCTTAAGGAATTAGTGTGGGCTTGGTCAAGTCATTATTAGGTTGGTTTTGGTGCGGGTGAGGAGTAATTAGTCAAGGGTGTGGATGTAGACCAAGTTATAGGTCTTAATTAGGTTAATTTAGGATTAGGGATAGGTCATGACGAGGTGGCGAAATGAGGTGGAAGGTTTGAAACTGTGGATTTATTAATTATAAGGTAATTAATAAATAATTGTGTAGGGTTTAGGTGGTGAGGCTAGGTTGCAAAATGAGATGCGGGGCACAAGGGGTCATAAGACACAAATTTGGTGTCTACAGGTTCATCTTCTTATTGCATCATTATTTTCTTGATGTCATTTCTAATGACCTTATCCTCTCTCTTCCCCGCCTCCCCACCAGCAATCTAGGATTCAATCAAAGAATATTAATTTATGTGACCCCATTTTTGTTTCTGCTCCCCCTTCTAAATGAATCCTACACAATAGCTCCAAAGGGAAGGACACTATAGGAGTGAAGAATTTGTTTTAAAATAGCCAAGACCCCCTTACCCCTCCTTCTAGATCGAGTCTCTTGGATCACATCAAGTAACAGGCTAAGGAAATCAAAGGGATTGAGGAAAATGTGTACTTTCTCATCAAAGAACATATTAAAACCATTGGGAATCCTTCCGTTCTTCCAAACCTTAAGAAAAATTTAGGAAACTTTCCCACTCACCTCATGGAATTGGAGGATAGAGTAACTTAGATGGAAGAAATGCATTCAAATCATCTTGCAATGCACAGGGCATTGTTGGACTATATTCAGGTTAATGTGATACAACTATGTGACGCCTATGGCATTCCGGAGGTTGCTTGGAAGAATGGAAAACTTAAAAAGAAGGAACTCATGGAGAACATTTAGGACCCAGTAATGACAACCGCCATTGATCTCTACATAAGCTTGAATATTTCTCTTAAAGTGTATAAGAAATCTTTAAATTAATTATGTATGTTGTTTTAGTGTTGTTTTTAGGCTCTTGTTTTGTTGTTTTTGTGCTTCTATTTCACTATTTTGCATAGTTTTGGGATCTTTGTAGGCAGATGGCCACTTCCTTGATCTATAAATTTTTTATCTTTCTCCTAGGATTTTGGTTGGGGTGTGGCCTCCATGGATAAAAACCCACTTTTTTGATACTGTCCTATCTGGCTTTTGAGCTTTTTTTTACTACAGTGTAAGGTCCCTTCAAAACCTTTTACCAATAGTAAAAAAAGAGGTAAAATATATAATAATGGAGTTTGAAAATATATTCCAAACCCCCTTATAATATTGGTTCTTTTACAAAACTTACAAAAATATTACACTTAAAATCTAAGTGGACAAGCCTCCCCAAAATGGGGAATAACATGTTAAATTTTAAACTTTTTCTTTTTTTAATGGTAACAAACCATGTTTTAAACCAAGCTAGTGCAAAATCCATGCTCCATCCAACCAAATTTGTCTTCACACAAAAGTGGTGGCCTTGTTGTCCACCCAACCTATTGGCATCATTACATGCCAAGTCAAAAAAAATTAGAGGACATGTTAGCCTCCCACCAAGCCCATGTGAGTGAGATGATTCAAGCCTCCAAGTTTCATAAGGAGGGGGGAAAATCAAGGTTCAAAAATACATATATAAAAAACAATACAATCACCCAAAATAAAAAAAAATGAATAACCCCAAGTTTCTTCATTAAGGGGAAGAGGGGAAGGGGTTACCATTTCAAAGATTTGAAATTCCATGATGTACATTTATTCTTAAACATCTCCATACTCAAACACTTCTCATAATCTCCAAAAATCCAACTATAGGCCCCCTCCTTGCTAATATTTTTCAAACATTTGAGGGTTTCCTTGGCAAGGTAGGGAGAGCGAGATGATTTTTCAACCCATATGAAATCCCATATCCCTCATCATCCATATGAGAGAGAAAAAAACATGAATGAAATATCACATAATGGATTTCCTATCAAGCCATGTGGGAGAAATATGGGTTTCACATCCTCTCTCCCAACATTCTAATCCCATCTCAACTGATATGGGTAGAATCCAAGTAAAAACAACAAGCACAACACTGTGTACTAAACACGTTTGCACAAAAAACCAACATACCATTCCAATCATTTTACATAAGCTAATAATATAAATCAAAAGGGTTGGGGTGTGGCCTCCATGGATAAAAACCCACTTTTTTGATACTGTCCTATCTGGCTTTTGAGCTTTTTTTTACTACAGTGTAAGGTCCCCTTCAAATACCTTTACCAATGTAAAAAAGAGTAAAATAACAATCATGGAGTTTTGAAATATATATTCCAACCACCCTCATAATATTGGTTCTTTTTACAACTTACCAGAGATTACACTTAAAATCTAAGGGACA
>CM034151.1:48511372-48538480 GCA_019776745.2 Taxus chinensis
TCAAGGACAAGCGTTTAATAGACATAAGATGATCTAGGACTTGATTAAACAATATAATGGTGGAAGATACAAGGCATTGAGGGGCTCAGGTTAAGGTTTACCTTCGAGTGAAGACAAAAAATAAGCACCTGATCCATAGGTATGAGTAACGATATAGGGTCCAAGCCAATTAGAAGAAAATTTTTCCCGTTTACTTTTCTCTACTTTTGTTACATGTTGATTTTCCTTTAAGAAGAGGTTATTGACCTAGAAGGTTCATTCTTAGAAACATTTACCATAGGCACGTTTGATATGTTTTTCGTAGATTTTGAGGTGATCAAGAGCATTTAGATGACACTCATCTAATAACTCAAGTTGTGTAACAATCCTGCCAAAAATCATCATCGTTGAGCATATCTTTGAGTGAGATATGAAGAGATGGCATTTGGACTTCGAGAGGCAAGACAAACTCTGTATCGTAGATCAAAGAGAAAGGTGTGGCAGTAGTTGAGGTATGAATAGTAGTGATATAATCCCATAAGGAAAAAGGAATGTGTGTGTTCCAATCCTTTCTAGTATCATCAACCACTTTCATAAGAATTATGTTTAAGGTTTTTTTGGTTGATTCCACTTGGTCATTTGTTTGGGGATAAAAAGGTGAAGAAAAACTGAGTTGAATTCTGGAGGCATCACAAAGTTTCCGTAGGGTTTTGTTTTTGAATTGTTTTCCATTATCAGTGATGAGGTGGTGAGGAACACAAAAGAGATAAATGATGCAGTGATTGATGATTTCACAGATTTTATCAGCTTTTATAGAAATAAGAGGTATGGCTTCCACCCACGTAGTGTAATATTTGGTAGTGGTAATAATCCATTGATGACATTGGGAAGAATGAGGGTTGATCTCTCCGACAAGATCCAAACCCCATTGAAAGAAAGACCAAAGGTCTCGTGCGACCTGTAAGGTGTGACTAGGTGCGTGATGATGATTATCATGTTGCTAAAAATTCACACAATGCTTGGCATAGTCACAAAATCACGTTTTAAGGTTGGACAGTAATAGCCTAGGTGTAGGATGTGCTTAGCAACAACCAAGCCATTTAAGTGACCCCCACAAATGTCGTTGTGAACTTCCTTGATGGTGTAGGGAATTTCAAAACACATAATACATCGTAATAGGATAGCGTCAAAGCTATGTTTATAGAGAAGACCATCCATAATGACATAGTGAGAGAAACTTTTGATAAATTCTGATTGTCCATTGTGAGTAAGATCTTGAGGCAGAATGGAAAGAGAAAGGTAGTGAGAAAACTACTTATACCAAAGGTCATGTGGGTCAGTCTCAATGTTTCCTACAAGGTTGATGTCTCGAATCAGATAAGAGGGTGATTACAACCTTTGTATGGTGACAAATATTTTTGAGTCAGAGGGCAAAGCATGGATTTGAGAAGTAAGACAAACCATGGTATCTGTAAATTTGTTGGTGGAACATGGGGTGGTTTGAAGTTCATAATAGTCAAAGGTAGTCAAAATTATGTCAACATGAGGCTTATACTTTTGAAGTATCTCGTTACGACACAGGTATATACCACTAACTTGGTTCACAACTAGTTGAGATTTTCCAAAGATAGTAATTGATTTAACATCTAAGTCTATCATGGCTTGAAGACCTAAAACGAGTGCTTCATATTCGACGATATTGTTAGTACAATAAAAATATAGTTTGAAAGATAATGACGTAGGCTCACTGTCAATAGGAATGAGGATAACTCTGGTACCACCCCCACACTCACATTTGGAACCCTCAAAAACTAAGGTCATCTGGTAAATGGTATCATCTAAAGATAGGGTAGTGATGGATTCATCAAGGAAATCAAAGTTAGAGGATTTATTTTCGAAGAGAGGTACGTCTACGAGTTGGTCTACAATTTTTGGTTCTTTGAAATTTTTTTGATGGGTGAATTCAAGATCTAAGTCTTCAAGAAGCATGAGCCAACGTGAAACACATTAATGTTGGTAGGGCTTAGCATACATGTAATGTAAGGGGTAAGTATTGGTGAAAAAAGGTTTTGTGGTTGAGTAGGTAATGACGAAGCTTGGTGGCTACAAAAACTAAGGCTAAGGGTGAGAGGTTTTTTAACATGGGTGTATCTAGTTTCATAGATCAAAATGGTACGTATTATGTAATAAACTACTTTCTCTGTGTGTTTCTTGTCACGATGGGTGAGCATGGAACCCAGGAAATGATTAGTAGCAGAAATACAAAGGTAAAATGGCTGGTCATCCTTAGGAGGAATGAGCACTAATGGTTGGAGAAGGTATTTTTTTAAGGCATCGAATGCTTTGTAGCATTCATCATACCATTTGATGAAGACTTTCTTTTTTAGAAAATGATGAAAATGGTTGGCAGTGGTTAGAAATTTGTGAGATTAAGTGATAAATAGATTTACAACTTACCTTATAAACTATTCAAAGTTGATGGAGATTAGTAGGTGGAGGAATTTCTGAGAATAGACTTTATCTTATCAAGATCGACTTGTAATGCCATGCGAAAATAAATGATGAAACTAAGGAGTTCTTCTGGAGAGCACAGTGAAGACACGCTTCTTAGGTTAAAGTTTAACACAATATTAGATTAGGCATGGTCAAAGACGACCTTAAGGACTGTCAGGTGTTCAACCCAATGTTTACAGTTTGGTAAGAAGACCATCTACGTAATCTTCTAATATATGATTCATGATTTCATGGAAGATATAAGTTATCACTCACGTTGATATGTAACACTAGCATTTTTTAAGGCCAAAAGGCTATGACTCGATAGTGGAAGTTCCTACAAGGAGTGATGAAGGTATTTTTTTAATGATCTTATGGAGTGCAAGTAATATTTGATTATAACCTAGAGAAACCTTTCCATCAGTGATAACATCACATTGCCAGTGGTGAGATCAAGCTAGTTGGTCAATTCCTAGGATAGAGGAAAATCATCTTTGAGGTAAGCTAAGCTGAGGTTGCACACATATCCGTGTAAATGTGGAATCCCCCTATTGCATTTGTGATAGGAATGATATTAGAAATCCACTGGGGATATTAAATGGGTAGGATGAAGAAAACTAAGAGAAGGAACTATAGTTCTTCTTTTACTAGAAGAGAAATGAGAGGATACATTTTATGTAACTTCTGTTTTTATGGGTTTGGCCTCAAGAATAATTATGATATTGTGAACAACAATGTTTGGGCCAATACTGAGCATATCAACATAGGACCAAGCAAAAATTGTAGCTATGGTCCTAGAGAAAAGAAGTAAAATCCTCATATTCAACAACATCTAAAGATGGGCCTATGTTTAGAATGTGTGGGTCATCCTGAGTGTGAATGTTGATTTTTATGGTTGATTCATTCAACATGGTTTGCATCTCAGAAGGTTATGACTAGTGAATATAAGAATCTTCCATACCAAGGTTGGTGAGAATACACTCATCATCCTAACATTAAACGATGTTAATATAAAAGGTATCATCATCGATCATGTCAAGATAGAGGAAGGGAAGAGAAGATGGAGCCTCCCCATCATGATTGATAAATCAGAGGTCCTAAGGAAACAATGTTTGTAAATTTTTTTTAGGAGGAATGGATTTTGGATCCATAGACTCTATAGGTGAAGGTTGTGAAGTTGAATGGGGAGGGAAATGTTTATCATCCTCAATGAGTTCATCTTGGGCCTTTGTAGAAGGTGGTTTGGAAAATCCAATACCACTATGGTATTTATGCTTACAATTGGTGTAAAGAATGATAGTATGGTGGCCTTGTTCATGGAAGCCAAAGTCAAAGCCCTTCCAAGCACAATGATTTAGGAATATTTGGGTGAAGTGGTAGTTGGTAAGAGATTGAAGGTCAGAGAAAAAGGACTGATTTTGGGAAGGTAGCTTAGGTGTGTAGATATAGGTATCGAGTCGCCAATATGTTAAGCTAGTACGAAGGTGGGGAGGACCGTAGGGGAAAACCTCGCCTATGCGGTGATCAATGTTTTGGTGAAGGTTACAATACTCTTGAGGAGTAAGGAATGTGTCATTGTTATAAAGGTGGTACTCCCCCAAAGTGAGGCATTTGAAAACACCTTCTAAGGGATAAGCAGTTAATATGTGGGTAGCAAGAATGGATGAATCCCTGGTCATTTGGGAAGAAGAAGAAATAGTTTTTTGAGAAGTAGATGGGTTGGTTGATGGATAAGATGTAGAAGTTATGGAAGAAGTAGGAATAGGGGAGTTAGTTGTGGAATATGTAGCGGAAACATTGGTGGATGAGGAAGTGATTAAAGAGGAAGTGGTAGTGGTGTTAGATGCCTTAAATGGTATAAGGGACATCATTCAGTCGATACAACATGTTACACATTTTGAATAGTGAAGGGTCAGATTGAATTGTATATTTATTCCCTTCATGTTCAAATTTTAAACAACAGTGTAAGGTTGAAGGAACACAACACATGGCATGAATCCAGGTTTAGCCAAGTAGCATTTTGTACTAGAATTCCCCCTTTAAGATAGTATAATTCAATAATGGTATAGGGGCAGACAAAAATTTGGATAATGATGGTGCTAAGGGTGTAAGTCATGGCATCGTTACATGAATGTAGCATAACTAGCTTATTATACATGTAATTGGTAGGGATGTGCATTTGGTTGTACACATGGCAAGAAATGATGTTAGTACTGGCACCTCCATCGATCATCACATGTCGAACATGTATATTATCAATGTAGATGGAAATAAATAGGGTGGGATCAGGATCATCAGATTGGAAAGGTATACTCTTGTCCTTAGAGAAACTAAGAGCGTATACTTGATGAGTGGTAACGGGAGCAGATGAAGGGGGAAAAGTGGTGAGGAGAGGCCACATGGTGAGGAGTGATAATGAATGAAATAGAAGTAGGGTCGTTAGCTAGAACCTAAGTAGATTGTAGAACCTCAATGAGGGATTGTCAATGAGACTTAGAGGTTTAAACAAGGTTTTACAAATACATTTTGAGAGGAGACTGGAGAAACTATTTAAGAATTTTATGATGGGAAACTCCATCATAAATAGGGTATGTGGGTCCACGGATGGTGATTTTTGGTGCGGGTGTAGATGGAATATTAAGTAAGAGAGTAACAGATGAGCTGTTTATTTTCTCCTTTCATTTTTCCTTTTGGGATCGAGTGTCGATTTGAACCATATTAATTCTAGGTAAAGGAGAAAGTGAGTCATGATAGGTGTAGTGACATGATGGGAAAAATTATGGTGAGGGCATATATTGGTTTTATAAAAACAATGCAGCACATTGGCATTTTGGTGGAGGTTTTGCTTACTCTCTTATGCAGACCATATTGATCTCAAATGTTGGAGAAGTATAAAATGTTTTTGGATGGGAAAATTAAGGTTTCTGTATAGGTACGTGATGAGTATGTTTGGTGATAGGTGAAGGTGGAATAGGTTCCTCATCTAAAATATCATCATCAAAGTTTTATTTAGGAAGAACATAGTTGGAGAGTAATAGTCTTAAGAGCCTTAAATTTTTCCACATCATACCCTAGAACACAATGGTAAGTGAAATTTCAGTATCATTAGACCCTCTTTGTTTAGGTTTGAGTGGGTTGTAAGGTCTAATTATTGGCAATGTGATGATAGTGGTTTCTAAAAGGTTAGCTAAGATGTTGGCATAAGACCATGTCAATGGATCAAAATGTGAAGTAAGTGTGGGTCTGGATGGAAGTGTGGGTGACTTTGGTTGGAGAGGCCCCACTGGAGGTGGAATCAGAGGTTGAGTAATTTTGAACACCTTTTTGGTAGATAGTATGGTTTTAGGTTTGGATTGCACCTTCATGGGTAAAGATGTAGTGGGTGAACTAGTTGTTGAAGGTATTGTAGGTTTTAACTACATCTTTATAAGGGAGTGGGTTATTGGGATTTTGTTGTACCTTCTTGGGTAAATGTGAATAATAAGTGCGAGATGTGGAAGGGAAGGAAGATGGCAGAAGGTGACAGGTTAGACAAGGCTATAATGGAGGTGCAACACGAAGGTTTTAGTAATAGGAGATGTGGAAGGTACTAGTTGAAGAGAAGGGAATGGCATAGGAAATGATGAGGATAATGGAAGTGGTGTAGTTATAGGAGGTAGGAAGGATTTAGGTGATGGTGACGGCATAAGCTGTGTAGGTAATTTGGGTGTAACAAATGATTGTGAGGAGGTACGTTGTTGTGTTTTTGGTTTACTCTCGGTAGGAAGAATCTTGGCCAAGGTTGATGGGTGGGGATCTATGATAGATGGAATTGGTGAAGGTGATAGAGGGTAGTGGATGAAGCTATTGTATGCAGCCTAAGAGGTTGGGTCTTATTCTTAGGCAGGGTAATAGTCTTTGTGATAACTTGTGAGGATGTGAATGAATCTAGTTTGACAGGAGGATGGACTAGGCTTGATGTCGGCATGACTCCCAATGTGGTAATGGGTTTATATGCGGAGGAAGATATAGGTGAAGTTAAGGTTTTAGGAATATGCAAAATGGCATTTTATGGTAAAGGTTTAGGTGTGGGTAGGGGTGATGAAGAAGGGGTTTCTATTACTAGTATGGGCATGGTGGGTTTGGTTGTATGAAACACCTTTGGATAGATCATGGAAGTTTTAGCTGACAAAATTTGTATTTGAGTTGAGACATGAAGTCGAAGCCATCCCCAAAGCATGGAATTGTAAACATAATCCAAGTGGTTGGCCAAACGTGATAAAAAAAACTGATTTTTGGTGGGATGATGTTGATATGGTATTAATCCTTGTAAATAATGTCTGTGATACAGGAAAATGGTTGGCTTCATACTCTGTGGGTAAATGAGATGAGATAAAATCAATAGGATCCTTGAAATCCAAAGGAGAATTCTCACCAATAGGAAGGGACACTACTAATGGATCCCCTGTGGGTATGGGAGATGAGAAGATGGATGAGATAAGTTCATATTTTGTCAAAGAAGAAGGTAAGTATGAATCTCTCATGGGTAGAAGAGTAAGTACTGTGGGTTGTTAGTCATGTTGAGAAGTGAGTGTGGAAATTACATTAAAAGGTATGGTGCACTCCTCTGTGGGTGAAGGAGGATATAAGGGAGAATCCTCTTTGGGTAAAGGAATAGATGAAATAATTCCCTCTGTGCATGAAGGAGCTCGTGCAATAATCTTCTCGATATATGGAGTAGGAGGAAATGTAGAAGGAAGAGCTGGTATGATATTGAAAACAACATACACCTCACAAACGTTACTGTCACTAGTCGAGGTTTCACCAGTTTGGCTAGATGACGTTGTGTGATTTTGGAATGACATCTTTAAGATGTGAAGGTTCTAATAAGCCAGTGCATTAGTAATATCCCAGACGAGATTTCCATTTCTAACATTTATTGGACGATGTTTTTGAAATATATATAATTACTGTCACTATGACCTATAACACGATGATAGTTGCAATAATCATTTTCATTGTACCATGCAAGAATAGGATAAGAGTGGTCAAAAACAAGTATGTGTTTTAACAGGTGGAAGAGTGAATGCTCTGACTTTTAGAATTTTTTCTAAAAATTAAGAGTAGGGTTCTCCTATGGGATTATATTTTCATTTCTCCCTCTTGAACTAGAAATCCTAAACAGGAGAAAGATTGGAAGAAGGATTTGATTGGTTAGATGGGTGAGATGGGACAACCTTCAAAACAACTGCGTTGGAATATCGTTTTTCCTTAGTGTAATTATTTTGTTGTTTAGAATAAGAAGATTTATCATTTTATTTGAATGCAACGTTCTTGTTATGCAATTATCTCTTCTTCTCTTCAATGACACAAATTTCAAGTTTTTAGGCCATGGTGAATTCCTCGTCAAACATGCAGAAGGTTTGAACTTGGAGAGTTGATGATATGTGTCTAGTAAAATCTCTAGTGTACAACTCTATTAACTCAGTTTGAGGAAGTTGAAATGTGAGCTAATTGATCAGGCTCCGCCAATGAGAAAAATAATCTGTGATAGATTCATCTTCGTATTGGTGTGTCACATAAAAGTCTGGCATGGTGACCTTCTTGAAAATGTTGATAGAAAATTGATCTAGGAGGGCTTGAGATACTTGGTTGAGTAAGGAAATGGAGTTCCTAGGTAGAGAACTATACCAATCAAAAGTAGGTCTTGTCAATGACATTGTGAAGGTTCACAAGAGCAAAGTGTCATCACGAGTGATAAGATAACACACATGTTTAAAATACTGCAAGTGTTGTTGTTGGTATTCTTTGATGTTAAATCTATTGAATCTAGGAATTTCCCAATGGGGAGGGTATGGACGAATCATAATGGATGGGTGAATGGGATCATTACAAATCTTGTCGTATGTACAAGAGTTACGTGAGCTAGAGACAAATGCTTCAAAATTTATGCATCCATCATAATTTAGAAATGATCATTAGTAGGTTGTGATGACTAGGCACCCCCTATAGTATAAGGGAGTAGATGATGAGGATATGTGGTGGTATTAAGTACAAAAATTGTGAGGAAGTAACATAGGTTGCAATAGATGTAGATGGAAAGTATCCTGAATAAGTGATAGATGAAATAGGGGTTGCTTTGTGATAAGTGTATGTAGGTGAAGTAGACGTAAAGAATCTGTTATAAATCAGAGGAACAGACTGCGAGATGAAGAGGAATTTTTTTTGGAATGGAGTATGGGTTACCAAAACCATTGGTGGCTGAGATGCAATAGGTATATGAGAGGTGATGGGTATAGATAGACCTACAATTAAGGTGGCTGATAAAGGCATGGTTGACATCGTAGGAGTTATAGATGTAAAAGGTGTGAAAGATGTTATAGGTGTAAAAAATATGGATGGTATAGGGTAAAGCTAAAACACCACAGGTGGTAAGGTGGAAGAGAGTAAGGCCAAGCTAGTAATAGTTGATGTAGAATTGGGTTCAAGGGTAGGAGGAATGGACATAGACATGTTCTATACAAGCTGCCATAATGAATCATGGGGAGATGAATGCATAATATAGTACTGTAGAGTAGCCAGGTTGTGATCAAGGAGTCTCGTAAACTCCTCATTACCAGTGGGTATGACAAGAGCCTTATTAGGTTCCATGGGTGATGATATTGAAGGGAGTGATGGAATAGGTGGGATACGTTGGTGGCTAATATGAAACATGAGAGAATTATCTTGTTTACGAGTCAAAACCATGTGATTGATGATAAAATAGGTATCCTGAGATTCATTCATGATGAAGAAATACATAAGTAATGGGGAAAAACTTATCTTAAATGAGTGATTATATCATTATTCTGATTGGAAAATAATAATACAGAGACCAATGTTGGCTAGGGTGACCGATGTTGGTATGAGGGTAACCACTACTAGTCGGCTCAGACCGATGTTAGTTACTGTGAAAAATGAAAGATTCAAATATTTTGCAATGAAATGTGAAAATGGGTTGACCTGGATCCTGAAAATGATATCAAAGACTCAAGAGTGGAATAAAAATGGTGGAACAAGTCATAAAAACAACCAGAAGGTGAAGTATACTATTCTATAAAAAATAACCAAAAAAGCATATAAACTAACCTCTCTCAGTTAACTAATTCTGGTAAGATGATACAACCGATGTGAGTCAATGGACCGATATTGGTTTCTATGAAATTTGGGAAGAGAAGAAAAAAAGAATTTTTAGTAATTTAGATCAAATGAAATGGCCAACCCAAAGACTGAGTATGGGTATGAGGAGTTCTAATAAACCCAAAATAAAACCAAAATTCACCAGTCGTGATGTGGGGCGTAAAATTATAAGAAAGAATGAAGAAACACAACTCGCACCTCAAAACGCAAGAAGAAAAAAAGATAAAGAACACAAAATCCTAAGCATTAGATTTTATATTGTGGCTTATGCAATTTAGGACTGACTGTAAGCATAATATAATTTTTGGTTAACAAATGTGCCCTGTAAAAAGCTGACAACTATGGTTGGGTTGAAGTAATTTTTGGCGTGGGAGATCCTTCTTTGAGATGATGATTGGATAGAGAAACCAAGCAGATCCTCTGATTGTTGACAACTTCTTCTGGGAAATATGTTTTTTAAAAACTATGTAATTTGTTTTTAGTGATTTGGTATAGAGATTGTGCAAAATGTGAGCTAAAGTTCAATTTTTGAACCATCAGCTAGGCATGAATTCTAGCATATTGAGAGAGAGCTAGGGAAGGAGAAATAGAAGAGATAGTTTATCTCATATTATTCTGTCTAACACAAAGCACACGTACAGTATTTATAGTATTTACTTACAATTAAAAAATATGATGAGACCGAAAAGGACTGTAATCTGTACTGGACTTCCACAGAAAATGCACAAATGGAGAAGATCCAGATCAACAAAGAAGCAGAGAATGATGGAATAACAGCCAGCTAAAAGATGACGAGAAGTTTACCAAATCAAAATGATAAGATTGCGAGAACATACTAAGACAAATCTAATAAAATAATAGTATGCTAACATTCCCCCCCTTATTACATTATTCTTGCAAATGTGACCTCTGAAAGATTCAAATTTCACTTTTCCAAGAGATTTAGTGAGAATTTCAGCAACTTGTGCTTTAGTAGGACAGTAGTGAGAGCTGAATTTGATGGTTCAAGACGTTCTCTCGAATTAAATGGTAGTCAATTTGAATATGCTTTGTTCGTTCATGAAAGAATGGATTCTACACGAGCTTCAACACACTCTGATTGTCGCAATAGAGAATAGGTGACTATTTTTCAGGAATTCCTAGGTCATCCATAATGTGATGTATCCATATCGCTTCACACACAGCTCCTCATGCGGCGCGATATTCTGCCTCTGTGGATGAGATAGAAACAACATTTTGCTTCTTGCTTATCCACGAGATAGGTCCAAATCCAAGATGAAATATGTATTATGTGGTTGATTTCCTAGTCATCAATAGATCCAGCGTGGTCCGAGTCGACATATCCCTATAAGAAGAATTGATCATTCTTTCTTATATTCCATACCATAATCAGTTGTTCCTCGGACATATCTCAAAACATGCTTTTGTTGCATTCCAGTGACATTTCTTTGGCTTCTACATGAACCTGGAAAAATAGTTAATAGCATAGCAGAGATCTGGTCTGGTATATGTCAAATAGATGAGCCCTCCAACAAATTACCTATAGAGAGTAGCATCTACTTGAGGTGAGTCCTGGAATCTTGAAAGTTGCAAGCCTTTTTCCATGGGAGTGGATATAGGTTTACAGTTGGACATTCTATACTTTTCCAGGAGTGTCTTGGCATACTTTGTCTGGGAGACAAAAATGTGATGCTCCTTTTGCCATATTTCCAAGCCAAGACAGTAATGTAGTAGCCCCAAATCTGTCATGTCGAAGGTTCTTTTGAGATCATTCTTTACAATATCAACCTGATCTTCTGAACTTCCAGTGATCACAAGATCATCTACATACACAACAAGAATGACAATTTCTTTGCCTACCTTCTTTATATACAAATTTGAATCTGAGGGGCTACGAGTGAACCCATGCTGCAAAAGGTGATCGTTGATCTTGATATACCATGCCCTTGGAGCTTGTTTCAGTCCATACAGTGATTTGATGAGATGACATACCTTCTTAGGATGATTCTTCATCAACAAATCCTTCAGGTTGGGTCATGTATACTTCTTCTTTCAGATCACCATTTAGGAAAGCACTCTTGACATGTCCATCTGCTGAAGTCTCCATCCTTTCTGTGCTTCAAGTGCACAAACTACTCTGATGGTCTTCATCTTCGCAGTGGGTGCAAAGGTTTCTTCATAGTCGATGCCCTCTTTCTGAGCATATCCTTTTGCTACAAGTCGTGCTTTATGTTTTTCGATGGATCCATCTGCCTTATATTTTGTCTTGAAAACCCATTTGCAGCCTATGGGTTTCTTTCCTGTAGGCAGATCAACAAGTTCCCATGTCTGATTTTTCATGAGTGAGTCATATTCTGTATCCATAGCTTCCTTCCACTGAGGTTGACTGAGTGCTTCACGAACATTATCTGGCTCGGAGCTATTAATCAGTGAACTCATGAGTGCAAAGTTTACCTCATTTCTTTTTTGACTCCTTGTTTTGACTTCGGATGATGTATCTGGGAGTTGTTACAAATGTGAGTCCTTGATAGTGCTTTGTACCCACTTCGGATGAGAACTTGACTACTTTTGAGAAGAACTGTGTTGTTGCCATGTGGATTGATGTGGAGTCACATTCTCTAGTTCTCCAAGGTCAACAAATAGCTCTCCTAGTAGCATTTCTTTTCTTTGAGTAGTCTCCTCTGGCTCATCATCTGATTCGGAGACTAGTCGGTGAGAGGTGGTTGGAAGTGGATCTTCTGTTGATACTATTGAGTCAAAGGATGACTCGTCACAAACCACATCCCGACTCTTGTATATTTTCTTTGTCTCAGGATCCATGAGACGATACGCCTTCGAGGTAGTGCTGTAGCCAAGAAGGATACACGGGAGTGTCTTTGGCTCTACCTTCTTTCTCTTCTGAGCTGGGACATGCATGTATGTTGTGCAACCAAATACTCGTAAATGAGAAATTGATGGCTTTCTACCACTCCATACCTCTTCTGGCATTTTATTTTGTAGAATCTTTTTTGGTGCCCTGTTGAGAAGATATACAGCTGTTTGTACTACTTCATCCCAATAGCGTTCCTCTAGCTTTGCAGTTGTTAGCATGCAGCGAGCCATCTCCATCACTGTGCGATTGCGACACTCAATGATGCCATTTTGCTGGGGCGTGTAGGGAGCAGTCAGGTTCTGCTTAATTCCTTGTTGGTTTAGGAAGGCCAAGAACTTCTTTGATGTAAATTCCCCCCCTCAATCTGAGCGAAGTAGAAGAAGTGGTTGTCCAGTCTCTTTCACAACACGATGATAGAAGTTCTAGAAATGTTGAAGAGCCTCACTTTTCTTCTTCAGGAAAAACACCCACATCTTGCGAGAGTGGTCATCCACGAATAGTTGAAAGTACTTATATCCTTAAAATGAAGTAGGTAGAGGGTCATTCAGATCGATATGAACTACCTCTATATGCTTCTTGGCATGGAAGGTGCTTGTCTGAAATGAGATCCCTGTGTTATTTTCCTACAAGACAACCAGGGAAAATAGGCAAGGAACTGGACAATTTGGGTAGTCCATGGACCATTGCTTTTAAACTCATCTGAGGAATTGAACTAACCATTTCACTAAGTGTCCATATCTAAAATTCCTGCCACAGTGCACTAGATTGAATTCACTTGAGGCAGATAAAGCTATTGCAGATAGATGAAACAGTATCTAAAGCAAATAAATTATCTTTTAGAAATGCTCTAGCAATAAATTACCTTATCTTGAGATCAAGGCCATGATTTGATGCATGCATTTTGACAAAGAATATTCTACCTTTATGTGATATTCAATAGCTGAGTTACCTAACATCAAGGTTGCTAGTCAATCCAAGAACATATAGTACCTTTGTAAGCATATACATTTTCATGGCTCCCTATGAGGAATGGTAATCATTTCAGTGATTCCTGATGCAATGTATTCTTTGTCATCATCTATCCACGTGAACCTGAATCTGGAGTGGGTTGTTCATTTATTAATCAAATAGATGTTATCACTGCAAACAATGTTTGCCCTTTGAGCAAGTGATGGATACTAGCCCTAACTTGCATCGGATGTGATAATAGCCATGGACACTATTCATTTATCCGACTTACTTTGAGATAGAATCCCATAAAATATGACTCACTGGTGGCTCCTAAAACTAGCTTCTAGATGCTCTCTAATGTAGTTGACGTGCACTAAATCACGGCTAATGCTTGTAGGGCAGGGAGAGAGATGCATAAAATGAAATCATCATCTAAAGCGGTGATATCTAGCGTTGCCAACCCAGGGTTCTGAGATGTCTTTCAAATGTGTGAGCTTTGCTTGGCAACTGCACATACGAAAGGGTTGGACAGGTCTGTCGTACAATCAGCTGAAATGATTTTTGACTGAAAACACAATGATTTTTTACAAGGCATAATGCAATAGACACAAGTAGTGATCTGTGTTCCTCGAAGTTGAAGGGGATGAAATGCAAGGAACACACCTCTAGGGGAACTATTCCAACGATCTCTAGATTTGATTTTCATGTGCTTGATTTCTATTACTCTATAAGGGCTGGAGTCACCATGAAGCTTTCGGCTTTCAAGGGCTAGAACACATTTCACAATAGGGATCTTTGGCAGAGACAGCTAGTTGGAAAATACCGAGTTTTCAATGAGCCCAACACTCCAATGGTCCGAATGTGTGATAGGATCAGCTTCATGAAAATCCCGAAATTATCAAATTGGTAAGAGCATTATCGATGGAGTCAAAATGATTATGTTTTTAGCAAAAGGCTTTACCTGTCAGGTGTCAAGAAAGAGTTTCTAGGTGACCATTGCCCTCTTAACACAGTTAGCAGGGAGTCTTACTCATTGTGACAACACTGTTATGGATTCAGTATGTACACGTTTTATGTGTTGACAATATCCATCATTATCTTTATCAGGTAGATATGGACATTGACCAAGAATTGCAGGTTGTGCATCAGACTATTATTCTTCGATTTTTATGGTACCATGCACATTTACGTTGAGCAAATGCAACAAATTGATGGATCGCAAGTTCAGGCATAGGTTTGTCATGGAGGACATTAGGATATTCTTCCATTTGACAGGGAATGAGCAGGTAAACTGACTGTCGACATTGTTAGGCTGAATGTTTCATTTTTCTGATTAAGGCGCAATAGAATTTCCACACTTCTATGGATGCAAAATAATCAGAATCCTTCCAATCAGCAGTTTGTGGCAGTAAGGGGCACATGTCTGCTATAACAGTTCAGGTTAAGAGAAATCCAATTTTTTGGAAACTTTCAAAGGTGAAAAGAATACACCATAACGTTTTCAGATCACGGGTCATGAACGTTGACTTTTCTTCTTTGCCTTCGGCATCAGGTAAAGTTTTGCATCACGACTACGTTCCATCGACTGTACCTGCATTTTCCATGGCATGATAGCCAGATGAAAATACCTCCACGAATTCGGACCGATGCATCGGCTTCCTTGTTCATGGAGCTATTTCTTTTCACGCAAATGGTGCAACTTTTGAACATGATTCGACATAATGGGAAAAATATCTCTGAACCGTCTGCCATCAGGACTGTCTGTCGTTGCATTCATTTTCACGTCCCATAGCAGTACTTTTATCCCGGCTAGTCCCAAAATCGATGCGAAACAGATATTCAAATGACTTTAACTTGCTCTCATATTTCGGCAAAATTCGTGATTCGAGCAATCCCAATTGTACCTTTTACCGCCTGGGAGCTTAACATGACTTAATGCCAAATCTTTAATTCAACTAAATTCTACGACGAACCTTGGTATGATTCGCATTGAGGTGAGTAACCCAAGTTCAGATAAGAAATTTTAAATACAATCTTGGAACATATTTTTGCATTTTAAGTGTCCATTTTTCTAACTCTAATTGAGGAATCTTGGATGGGACAGTTAGAGAGAAGCCTAGGTTGGGCCCTAACAAAATGATTTCCTCTCTTGAACCAATCTACTTCTCAGAACTATAAATCTGACTCAGTTAGGGGCTTCTTTAGGGGTGAATTCTTGGATAACAATTTTGTCACCTGACATATCCTTTCTTTGGCACCTGAGTTTATCAACCAGTTTCTTCATGGGATAAAATTCTGAGAGACAAGTACAAGATTCTTACCACAATGTAGCTCCTTCTGATGTATCAATCATATGGATTCAAATAATCTTGGTTTGTGGAGATGTGAACCCTACTCTGCTTTCAGTCCAACAGGGACATCATTTGGATGCTTTTGACGCGTGCTAATATTTGCACCCGGATGTGCTTGTATGACTTGAAGACCCTTGCATTTTAAGATATTGTGCCAACAATGATCAGTGTTGTGAGTGTTGGTTCTTCAAATGTGACATCACCTCTTTGAGGTTTTGATCTTTTTGCTATTGTCACCCTTCTGGTTGCACTTGATTAGGAATTCTTTGAGGGACCCTTGCGATTCTTATGGTGCATGGTACAGGATTTAAGAATAGGATTTACCTAAAGACTTAGCTTCATTCGAATGAATTGATGGCTTCTTCTTGTTGCAATAAAATTCACAACTCTAGGAAATGCTCCACAGTTATGTTTAGATCACATTCAGTGTGATTTAACAAACACTTGGACATTGTGAAGGGAGTGCTCTCAAGGTGATTCACCATCAATGAGAAGTTTACTCATCCACCGTTTCACCAAGTGCTAATAACTCTGATCACAGCTCAGCCACGCGACGTAATTACCTTGTCCTCAACTTTCTCATCTGAACCAATAGAGAGGGTGTGTAGCTTTGAATGAAGATGGAGGATCTTAGTCTGATTTTTGGCTTCATAAATTGTTGCCAGCTTGTCCCAGGCCCTCCTTTTGTTTCTCGGCATTCTGAACATGCGGTTTGCACATCATCACTGATACTGAGCATTATTAGCATCGAGGCTTTGGCACTAGCCATCTCATATTTTATTATATTCATCAGGGGGTTATGGGAGTGGTCACAGATCCAGTCAAAATTCCCCATAATCCTTTAAATTGAAGGATTTTACTCATTTTTGTTTTCCAGGATGTAAAATTGGGCCCTTTGAGCAACTGAGCATCGAAGAGAAGAAACTTCGAAGAGCAAACATTTAATAAAATAAAATAAAAAAAAATTATTTATTTATTTCAAGAGATATTACAACTTTTGACCCACTGATGTGAAGTACTGAGCTCGTAGATGCTCTCGATATTCACATGCTTTGAGATGACGATGCTTGGTAGGGTGTTCTTGAATTCGTCTTCATAGTTGAAGATATCATACCTGACTTCTAATTCTTCCCAAACTAATGACTTTTCTTGGAAGCTAACATCAAAAATGTATGAAATATTCAAGAAGTCCTTATTGAACAAGCTCATCAAAGACTAGATTGTTGGTGTTCTAAAGCTCGTTCAGAAAAGAAAAGTAGTACTTGGAGCTCTCAGGAGCTTCTTCATGATGTTCTCTAACTTGTGAGTTGATATTCTGACTTTCAGCTGTGGTGATCGTATATCAGACATGCTCGTCAATGACACCAATTGTCTACACTTAGATAGATTTGACGAATGCCATTGTTGGATGCACTTCTTCTCCTTGTGCCACTCTTGGTGCAAAGGTTTTAAAATCAAATATAATGCAACAAAATTGAGTATTTTTTTAAACTTTATGCCTCTCTCTCGAGCTTCACAATCAAATTTTTCTCTTTACGAGAACCTCTCACACTTCACGTAGGTTTCTGCACATTACATGGAACTTTTCATGCAGCTTCATGTAAGTCTTGTGAATATTCTTCACAATAGCATGCATCCTAATCCTCTGAGAAACACAACCTTTCTACACTGAGCTTTTGTACTCATAATTCCATCTTTTCACGTAGGAGAAAATAAAAAATATATCTCAGTATGTCTCATGTTTTTTTTCTGATCAATGCAGAGTGCTGGTCAGAGTTACATATATGAGTGTTGTATAACTTCCATATGATGTGAATGGGATGTGAGAATACAATTTATCAGCTAATTAGGGTTTAGCATAGGGGAATATGTTGATTCAGCCATTCCTAGAACCACAAGATCAAGTAATGTGGATGACTAATCTGATCCAAGTCAAGATCTCTATGGACATATGATTCCACCAGAGGAGGACGATGAAATTGTTCATTGCACCAATATTCCTCCCGTAGTAGATGGTTGTAGCTAGACCTCGTTCAGTGCAGAAAATAAGCATAACTGCAAAGAGAAAAGACCTAGAAAACATAAGACAACACTTTTTTGCCAATGACCGAATACTTAAGCCTGATACAGGTAATGATTTATAGATAAATGTATCTTGTACATGGAATAAAAACCCCTACAGGGACTTTCGCATCCACACTCCTAAAACAGATGTAATTGTAGGCCACTGCAATCTAACATGCTTCAAGAAGTTATGCATCATTTGATTTCCTTCATTAGTCAAAAGGTTGCTGCAAGTCTAATTTTCTCTCTTCACGCACAACTCTAGAATTACCACACTGAGCTAAGAGATCAATAAAACTGTCTCCTATTCATGTAGGTTCTTCAAGGATCAATGACTAGGTGCGCGAACAAGGGTATGCATCTCTAGGTAGAGGTTTATGACCATGAACGCTCCATGTTGTAAGAAAGAGTTGTTCTTCTTCCTCGCCAAAATGAGAATCAAGTCTAGAAATACACGGTGTGCACATAGGTCAGAGATAAAAAAGAGAGAGTCTGATACCATAGGAGTGTTATGAGGTAGAAATAAAGGATAAATAATAGAGATATGTTATCTCATATTATTCTATTAAACAAAGGAACTACATACAATATTTATAGGTATGGGTATAAACAATACTCCCCTAAATGGATGGAGAGGTTACAAATAAGAAGGAGAGAATAATGGAATAGATAGAAAAACTAGTATAATAATAAATAAACAAGTACGTAGACTATGCTAACAACTTTATCCAAGATAATCGTAGAGAAATCCTTTTTTGTTTGGGAAGGACTACCGGTAGATACAAAGAAAGACCACTAAATGATATTAAATAACAAATGACAGTGGACTGACTAGCGATTGCTAGTTCCGTGAAGTGTGGTACTTCCTAGATGGTTGTCAATCCATTTTTTTTATCAAATCAATTAAAGTAAATATGAGAAATAAAAGTCTTATTGTTAACAATTTGATTTAGGTATCTCAAAACGTTATCAACAAACTAGATTAAGCAAAATATTAAAATCTACACTAATCTAGCATCAGGAAAGCTATGTTTCTAGTCGAGATAGTTCACATGGGTGTAAGGTAAGGTCACAGAGGTATCTGGTAAGGTTTGGGTGTATTTTAGGTGATGTTAAAGGCAATTTAGTGAAGGTTAATAGAAAACACAGTGACCGATATCAGTCTGGTGACCGATGTTGGTAGAGAGGGGAGATCGATGATGGTTAAGGTGACCGGCGTCAGCAGGGGAAATTTGATAGAAAATTATTAAACAAAATTTTTTAGGCTCTCTGTGATTGTACAAAGAGTGAGGCTAGTATGGTTTGGGTCGTAATATGGCTGAGAAGACTCAGGGATACTAAGGAGGGGGTTTATCATGGTTAAAATGCTTGGGATGGTTGAATAGTGGGTTCGTGGGAGGAAGGTGATGTACATTCATCAAAGGAAATAAACTACTGAAAGGAGCAAGAGATCTACAAGAGAAATAAACAAAATGATTAGAACCACAATACTTACTTGATGCCTTACAGCTCTTAGGAGTTGGGATGGTTGATGGTTGATCATAGAAGAATTGCTTGAGTCCAGTATCACAACAATACGGCCTCTGTGCTTCCGTGAGTTTTCCAACTCTCTGGAAAGATGAACCGGGTGCTTGTCTTGCACTATGGTTGTGTGTGTTTGTCGTCTGGATGCAAGACAGATTACAGGTTCACGCTTGAATACAATAAGGCTCTAGTAATTGCATGACCAACCCATGTAAAGAGTTGTGAAAGTGTATATGAGGTAACCGATGGCGGTTAGGTGACCGACGTCAGTCAAGGAATAACTGACGTCAGTTAAGGTGGGAAAGTCTAGGTTTACCAAAAATAGGAGGATCTTTACTATTTTTGGCGTAATTTTGATTGAGTTCGTTTGGGGAAGTGGAGTTCACATGAGAGAAGGTAGGAAGGTCATAGAATAAGTCCAATTAGGTTTTTGGAAGAAGTCTTAGTTAGTTAGGTTAAGTGGTGACTCAACACTAGGAGTGATTACTTGATTATTATGAGTTAAATGCCCTTGGAATGGGTATAGGGTGATGTGTAACGATGAGGTGGAGGTGTGAGGGTGAAATTAATTTAATTAAAATAATTAAATTAATTAATAATGTGAGGATGAATATTAGTATAGGATGAAGGGGTCTTGATTAATTAAATATATTACATTAATTGATTGAAGGGGACCAAGGGGAGTGTGACCCAAATTTGGTGTCTACAAATGTAACTAAGAATGTGAACACTTGTCTTAACATAAGAACAAATTGAAACTTTTCATTTCTAGAGGATAAGTTACCAAATTTTAGTGTCTACACAAAGCACTTCCATCCATAGGCTTTTAAAGATGGTTTGGTACAATTTTAGGGTCAACATGAGCCTTATTGAGAGTAACCATTTTCTTTCTCATGTAAAACCTAGGATGAATCAAGGGAATTCATGTAAGATAAAGTAGATAGGAATTCATTTTAAGACTTCTTTTGATTGGAGACTTGCATATAATAAATTTGGAGGGGATAAAAAATTTAACATGTAAAAAACCATAATGGACTATAGATATTACACACAATATTTAGGGTTTAAATATTGACACAAATAATGCAAACCCTAGGAAAATCAATTCTAACATAAAAAAAACATAACAATCCCTAGAATGTGACAAGTAATACAGGACTATTAAAAGATGAAACCCTAGATTGGGTAATCAACAAAATATAAGTTCATTAAAAAAGGAAAACCTAGGAGTTAGAAGTTTTATGTCAATAGAGTTCCCAAAAGGTATAGACTTGGAAAGAGGTTCTACATTAATGATGCAATACACTAACCACATGTAATTTAATCATTATGGTTAATTTAAATATAAAATAGTAATTTATACATAATATAGAACATAAAATAATTTGGAAAACACTTGGAACTTAGTTAAAGTGATTGAAAAGACTAGAGAAATTTAGGGTTTCATATGATACTAATGTTTTTTTTTTTGTAAATTTGGATACAATTGTCTACAACAAACATTAGATAAGGTCTAGAGAACAAGGTAAATTGAACCTACAAATACATGACATGACCAAGACTGCACAAGTACGAATTTGGTAATATTAGATCGATACATTATGGAAACGTCTCTATGTTATGACTAGTAATTTGTATTGGTGAATGCAATGACCTAGTTATGAGCTCTACAAGCCTCACTTGTTTTTGTTGATTTCATTGAAGATCATGGGAAATAGTTTGCCTTGCTCCAATCCCTAATTTGACATGAATATCTTGCAAAATGGAAATAAATGAGGGTTACATCAGATCCCATCTCAATTGGAGTCCCTTTCAGTAAAAAATATTGAAATCAACACTTAATGCAAGTCAATAAGAAATATGGTGTACACAAGTATTCTAACCATTATCATTCAAATGGATGCAGCCAAATAGCAAATGTTAGAATGCTCTCTAACTTCTTGAATTTTATATTTTAGATGGGGATGCTCTTGAAATAATAAATTATGTACTCTAAGAACTTTGATATTGAGCTCATGTGCAGACCATTCATTCTTTGTATGATTGTTTTAAATGCACTAATGCACTCATATCTTTATAGACTTCTTGATTCAAATTAAAACTCGACTGATATACATATTGATAGACAAAAAGCAATAAATGCCAACAAAAGTAACACAAGCATCAATAAATTTATGTACCATGAACATAATACTCACATAAAAGTGTTAAAATTGTTTAAGTACAATTCTAACCCAAAAAAATCAAATATTGTTTTTATTTAAAAAGAGAGTAGAGTAAAACTAAAAACGCTGAGATGAGCATTGAGAACAAGAAGCAAATAGTAAGAAATAAATAATGTGAAGGAGAATACAAGGTTGAAAATCGAACCACAACCAAATAATAATAATACTTTTTAAGTAAAAACCGTGCTAACAAAAACATAACCTAGACAAAGACAAATAAAGAATAAACACGTGAACAGAATAGCACCAATATCATAGCAATTAACTAGCCTACACTACCCAAAACAAATATGAGAAATTTTACGGCTTCCCAGACTCATTCCTTCCTCACGGCGCTCTCCTTGCCGAGTTTCGTGTTCAGTTGATATTTTAATACGAGAAAAAATCCTGAAAAAGCATATCTGCACATCATGAATTAGAAATCAAAACAGGATGAAATATCTCAAGCTTATCTATACCACGTGACAAGCGAAATTATCACTTCAATGGAACTTACGAATTCAAATGCTTAAATTTTTTAAAAGTAAATTAACGTTGCGAAGATCACAGTTCTCCATTTGGATACCAAGTTAAAAGAAGGTCTGGCATTCTTCTATGCAAAATTTCTGAGAAAAGATCTAATTAACTCCGATCTTCATTAAAAATAAAACAAAAACTGTTTCCTTTTGACAAGATAATCCCACATACACATTGACTTTCTATCATAATCTCCAACATACAGAAGACACTAGTATTAAACCAGCACTATTGGGTGATACATATGCACTCACACAATTCTTCAGTAAGAATATATTATTTGACTGGTTCAATCATATGTAACACATTTACATAATAATTGGCAGATCATGATTCTGGGTGGTGAAGGATGTGATTTTGAGAACGAGGCCCTGTGAAAGATCATCTGTATCTTGGATATGGGAATTCTCCATCAAAATAAACGGAGCGTTACATTTCTCACTTATTGTCTGCAGAGTTTCTCCCTCCTCGACTACATATATTTCCTCGCATGGCTCCTGCAAATTGTGTTGGAAGATGAATTGGGTTCTTCCTTCAACAGCAGCAATCACCAACAGAAAACAACATAACAAAACAACACCTCTCTTTTCTGTTCTGCCTGCCATTATCTCAAATCAAACTGGAGCAAGTCTTGAACGTATTGAGTTTTTGGGCATGAAATAGGAGGGGTAAATAATACGGTTTCACAAAGTAATCCAGTGTAGGTGGAACCGTGGAGGAGTTTCGTACGCTTCGTGGGAAAAGAGAGTGACAAGGCAATGGTTGAGAACGTATATCAGATATTCAGACCGCCTATTTCTTTTTTGTTTTTTTTTGGGAAGATTTTTGCGCTCAAAAATTGACCATTCAGATATATTTTTGGAAATACGTGTCAATTAATACCAATAGTTTTGTACAATAAAATTGACCATCACATCTATTTTTGGAAATACGTGTCAATTAATATCAAAAGTTTTGTACAATAAAATTGACCTTTCATACTTTTGATTTGGTGGCAATTAATTGGAAAGTCTAAGGTTTATTTAGCTTGATAGGGATGGATAAAGGCAATATAAGGTAAAGTTGAGGGAAACTCCAATTCTTTTTATATGTTAGTTATCAACATGTAAGTATTTAGTTCTAAAGAATTAATAGGTAAAAAAAGGCAATGCAAGTGTGTCAATAGTTTGTTTTTGTTTTTGTTTTTTTTAATCTCTGGTATTATTCAATAGTGTGTTAATTATGTATTAATAATTTAAAATATAAATTACATCATGAAATGGTAAATTTTGTTGACTAAGGGAGGAAGAGAATTTGTGAATGAGGGAAATTTAGTTTTTAATGAAAATAAAGTCATTTATAAATAAAAGTTGAAGATAAAAATGTAAATAATTAATTTGTAAAATGCACAATTTGATTAATTCAACCATGAAAACCTAAAAATGTAGGTTACATTTTCAATGGATTGACATGAAAGGTAACAAATCATGACCAACTAATTAGTAAACCTAAAAAATTTAAAACTCAAAGCCTTGAATGGAATGTCTATAAGTGCCAATCTATAACTCACCCTTGAAAAGGGCTTTAAAAAATTCAAAGAAAATTGCAAAGTACAAGCATCCACAACTTATTACTCTTGTAGGTTGACAACGAAGTCATGCATAATTGATCTAGAAATAGATGCAAGTAATCTGCATAAATTCCCGAGAAGATTAATCAAAATCTAAATTAAGAGTTCAAAAAAAGTATGCATTCAAACCACAAGTTCCTTTGGGCCTCATAAATACTACTAGACTCTTAACATTCTGTGTTCTACGAAAAAACACTAGAAAAATATAGTTTAAAATAAAAAATTATAACTTCTAAACCAAGGATCTAGTGTCCATGTCACATAAACTATACATGTGCCTCAAAAAAAAATTTGATTGTGTAGAGCACTAGTCTACTTACATTATCTATGTAATGCCTATAATTCTAAAATCTTTTCTAGGATACGATTCTATTATTACAATGCTTCTTCACATTTGATTTCAATGACCTTTTGTAGGACACACTCAACAACTTGAGAAAAATAAAGTTAATCAGCAACTGAAGCTCTTTTACACTCAAATCAAGTAGAAAGCAAATACACAATTTAGGCAATGAGAAACTTCAATGGATATACATGTATGTGCATTAATTCATATAATAGATCTTTGCTATTCAAAAATGTGATTCCAACGATATTTTGTTAGATCAAAGTGAAAATGTATGTTATCCAGGGTTGAAGTGTTGATGAGGCCGAATAAACAATAACAAAAAAGTAACACGAAAAATAAATTTCCAAATAAAAATTCAGTAATCTTCCTCCTTTTCTTCCATTTATATTACATATGAGGTCATCTTATTCGAATTGCAATAGTATCTTAATAAAACTTGACTTCTAATCCAAATTTGACTAGACTTTCTATTTTTAGTAAAATTTACTATTTATTGTAATAGCTATTTTTAGGAAGTTTTAGATTTCAGCTTTTTAGATCCTACGAACTTGCATATATTATATATGCCCCTAAATTAATTTATTTCTTGAGTTTCAATTAAAGTTGACTCATGGTTACAAGATTTGGTATTTTCAAATTAACCCAAAAAATGAAAAAATACTTCAAACCCCAAATTTTGGGCCATAGATATTAGTAAAACACTCACATGCAACTAGATATCTATGCATGATAAAAACCCCATGTAATTGTGTCTCATGTTAGGCTTGGTCTTCGTGTTTAACCATGTACTCATTAGCCAAAATGTCACATCATCTACTCACTCGAACACTAAGCATTGTTGCAATGAAGAGTGCATATGAAGATGGAGTTAAGACACAATGCTTGACACATATTAGAAGGCAGAGAAGTTACACTAGAATACACACTAGCATTTCATATACATATTTGCAAAGTATGATAACAATAATTATATAGGATAGTTTCATTTGCAATGAGTACTCTCCAATGGAAGGGCATCAAACTCCCATTTTGAAATTAAAGAAACCCATAACACCATCAATTGCAATAAAATTTTTGTCAGGATATTTGCAACAACCAATAAGGTTTTCTTCTTGCAACAATGATAATAACAAGGAAACATGTGCTAGATTATACAATAGTGATGTTGTTTTGAATATGATGTTGGACCATGTAGGGTAGAGTCTATTTCTAGTGTATAACTGTGTGATTTTACTAGCTTTTCCATTTTTTATATAATTTTCCCTCTTTCAAATGCTTTTGTTGATGTCAGATGCTTTTGGAAGTGTTGGATTAACAATAAAATAGAGAAGAAAATATGGGGCACCAATAGATGGAAATGAAGATAATGGTGTTGCATTGCCTGCTTGTGGAATAGGGGATGAGCGCTCTACATCTGCACCTACACCATAGGCTCCCCCTTGCTATCGCACAAATTATTTCCATGACCATGAATAATTTTGTTGTTGCAACTACCATTATGGAATTATATAAGCTTCTGGTACTTTTGTATTGTGTATATATGACTCATGGGGATGGATATATAGCTAGAGGGAAAGCAAGCTCCTATGATGTGTTTGTATCAGGAATGTGAATGTAGGGGAGAAATAATAGGTAACCGAGCCAACTTTCATGTGACTCCCCCTCCTCCAGTTGGGCACTTGTACGTACGTGTCTAGTAGAGCCAATGGTATGTGTGATTTACACTTTAACTAAACCAATATACTCAATGCAATGTAGTTTGGAAAAAGGGTTTACGATTCTTTTACTGGGTCTTTTATGATATACAAGATGGAGATATATAAAACATCTACCATGTAATTGTTTCTCGTGTCAAATTGATTTTCCGCTCCTCATTCCTCCACCAGACGAATGTTGCAACATGAAGAAGGTAGATGGCCAGTCCGGCCTTGTCATTGTTCTCATATGGGTGTAACCCAAAGAAACTATCAAGAGTAAGCAGTTATGACTCACCTCTAAATCTATCTTTCATACCTTCCTAAGTAGGTGGTTGTAGTCAAATAATATCCCTAATAACACTACATGTGCCTTGACCCTGTGGACACGTCACTAAGATCCCCTCTCCTTAAGGTGATGGTGGCATCTCCGGTGGTTACGGATATGCAAAGCTCAGAGAATGGCTATGTGTTATCCTGTAAAATTGACGAGGGCAATTTTATAGGTAACCATACCAAATTTTGTCCTAGTCCCTTGACGGGGACCCCTTTGCGTTCGGAACATTGCAAAATCCCTTTCCGAGAAATCTAGTTCTCTGAACTTAGCCATTTTTGATCCTTTTTTTTTTGGCTGGGCGCACCTTTTACCTATGTTACACAGAGTAAATCTGCGCCCCCTTCATTTCCTTTGGTGCACCGTTTGACATGCCGACACATGTTTTGGTGCGCCTTCCCGTGATGCACCGTTCTTGCGTGCACTAAGGCACATGTGCCTTCATGTTGGCACATTAATTGTTGCACCGTGTTTTGGTGCACCAAACGGTGCAAGGAATAGGATGTTGACAGTCGTAAACTTACGCCAAAGGGCACAAGTATCTCTGTGTTGACATGCGTTTATCCATGCCAAAGGGTGCACTGTTTTACGTGTTGACACAAGTTTTGATGTGCCACTTGAAAAAGGGGTTGGCACATTTATTGCACCTTTGCCTATATATAGGCACATCCGCCCTGTCACTTTCACCAGTCAAAAAACACATGATAAATTTTTTCCTCTGCACCTGTCATCACGCCTGTCGTCCTCGTGTCGCGTTCGTGGACCCCGCTTTGTCTCTCACATTCTATATATTCCGGGTAAGTGGTCCTTGTTACTCTCATGTTTTAGTTTTTTTGTTGGCTGTTTGTTTGTGTGGTAGATGGATCTATGAAACCATGAAAACCCCTCTTTCCGATCCTTGTTTTTCCCTCCCAAGCTCTTCCTCCTCTTTCCAAAATTTGCTGGTAAGGAGGGATCTGCCTAAAAATCACTTGGATCTCTTTGTTGTG
>CM034151.1:48538980-48563987 GCA_019776745.2 Taxus chinensis
CCCGCTCTTGGGGGAAAATTTTCACCCCAAGTCCCGCCGGCCCATAACTTGAGTTTTATGAGGAGTTAGGAGGACTTATTTATATCAATGGAAAGGTAAGGAAATTATCTATCCAATGGGAATGATTTAGGGAAGTTTTAAATGTGTTAAGTTTGAGAAATATCAAGTTGAATCTCTAAGCATGTTAGAGAGTGGGTATGGTGATAATTTACCCTCTGAACCTAATTGAATATTTAACTGAGTTCTGGGAGTGGGTAAGTAAGAACTTACTCTGATGATTTTAAGTATGTATTTTTTTCCCCACTATAATTAAACTCTACTCTTGTCTTAGATATTGTGGAATTAAATACCTTGGGTATTTAATTGTTTGGTCGCTTAACCCTAAAATTTTAATAAGGGAATATTTAGCTCAAATGTCAATGTAATCAGTGATTAAATTAATCCCTAAGGAGATTTGAGCTAGGTGTGGACTTATTACACTTTTTTCTTTATAATGGGAAAAGTTATCAGTTGAATTTAATTGTCCTTGAGACTTTGGTCGTTAACACTAAAAAAAAATTATTCCATAATTTTCTAACTAAACCTAGGTTGTTCATGGGTCTCAAGTGGGTTGTTTTAGTGGGAATTACACTTAGCATTCCTGTAGCACTTTGTTACTCTCCTTTTCTTTCTCTGCCTTCTCTTTGTGTGTTTGTCTCTATCTTCTCTCATCTACCATATATATGTCTCTGGTGCGAGCATTACTCTATATAAAATCAACACCCACCGCCATGCCTTCTCTAAGTGCAGATCATGTGCCAAGTGTCGATGTGGTCCTCCATTGGTGAATGATTATCCCTTTATAAACCCTCCACTCTCTGTAATGATGTCTTCTGGGAATATTTCCTGTGGGGAATATCTTTTTCTTGACCTCCAAGGTTCTAGGATGACACTTTATCCACTCATCACGCGTAGTCAGGTCCTCACGCTTTTCCTCAAGTGTCTCTAGAATTCCAAATATGGCTAAGTCCCTTAAACCCTTTTTCTGACTCCCACGCCCACCCTGGTTTCACTTAAACCCTTCTTAAGCCCATTTGTCTTGTGCACTTTCCTCTGAGGGCCATTCTTCTCACTGGTCCCACACACATGCGCCCTTTGGTACTTAGCCAATATTTCAGGGCCCAACATCACCCCACACTACGCATGTTCTCCATCCTACCTTTTCAATGGAACTGGGAAAATCTGAATAAAGAATGAAAGAATAGAAGAATATGTTATTGTTATAGGAGGAGTGGGAATTCCTTCTTAACTGTTTACTCAATCTTTTCCCAGGCATCTACCTCACCCTGTGCCTACTGAAGTAGGTCACCTACTAGAGCGCTCACCTCATCAAAAGTCAATTCATTTCTCTTAGCATTCAAAGTATCTACAATGCCTTATAGTTTCTTGTTAAGATCGTCCAACGCGTCCATTCTGCGAGTGACATGGGGATATAGCTCCATAAGCTGATTCTTAATCAAACCCCACAAGGTTTCAATTGCTTCTAAATTTTTCTCAACTTTGGCTAGGATCTTATCGCACTCTTCCCTATTGCCCTTATTCTTTTCTTGAAATTCCTTCAGATCCGCCTCATGCATAGTAACCAATGTAGTCATTTTTATACTCATAGATCAATAGTCTAATCCCATGCACGTTGGCCTATCACCCAATGGGTGTTGGGTGCTCACCCAAGCATGTGTGGGCACCAAGCCCCTCCTTTATGTGATTCTTGTGAGAATACATCATCTATGACAAATATTCAAGTACAAAAGAATAGTAAAGAACCCTGCATCCACTTAGAAGATAAAAGGGAAACATTGAATAGAATGCAGAACTGATTCATAACGCAAAGGAAATGTACTAGGACTTATGCTCATGAACACATGCATATATAGAATAGAACCTTATATTCATATTGATGATTTCATTAACCACATTACACTCCTTGAGGCCATAACATACCAATATAATAATGCAGAGCAAGGTCATACATGAGGAACTATACTACTTCCTTCACATTACAAGGATAAATACAGACCCATCCCTTTATATATGCTATCATTCCTATATTTCCTCTAATACAAACCCATAGAATCCTCCATGATATTTCTGTAGATCTTCACCTCTCTTCCACCACCTCTGCTCTCTCAGGTTCCCGTTTCTATTATCCACGCACCTCTATATATAGATTTTTGCCTTCACTGTCATGCCTTCTGAGGTAACAGATCAATTTTCAAGTGTCCAAGTGGTCCTTCAAGGGGGCAGGCCTCTTTTGATCTGAGCTCTCCACTCCTTGTAATGACGTCCTTCTAGATCCTTCCATCGCATGTATGGAATATTCCATTCTTGATCCTACAGCTGTCAAGCTGGTACCTTATCCAATTTGCATGCTAGAAAGGTCACGCTTTCCTTGTGTGCTATATGGAACTCCAAATATGGATAAGTCCCAAAACCCATCTTATCTTATGCACATGCACCACATGTTCTGCTAAACCCTACTAGAACCTTGCCTTGTGCACCTTTAATGTGCACACCCTTCTTTAAATAGGTCCGCGTGCCCACACACCTTCTTGTACTTAGCCAATATTCTAGGGCTCTACATCACCCCACACTACGCCTGTTCTCCATCCTTAGAAACACTTTTTCTTCAAATAATAAATAATGGTGGGCTCTAAATACAGGTGTCTAGTGCCCCCTGAATCAACATACTAAACATCACTAGATGATGTGGATGTGTTACTTGATCGAGTAGTGAATAAGTAGTCTTCATTGTCTGACTGTTCTTGTTTCTCAACAATATTTCCTTGCTGATGGGGTCTTCTTTTCCAGTTCCCCTTTTTCTTCCCTTGATTGTAGTTAGAATGCCCCTTGTGAGTTTTTTGTGGAGGTCTAGAGTTGCTTGATGAACCTTTCTTGTAAGTATTATACCAACAATATTATAGGTCATGTCCTCTTTTGCATATTGGACATTGATTCTTCTATTGTCTTTCCCCTTGATACTAATTTTTATTTTGGGATTTTTGATAGGAATTAGGCTATCCTTTACCTTTTCCTTTCCATTTTTGATGTGAAGAAAGTTCTTGCTCCTCTTCATCATCCTTATAATGTATGGCTTCCTCTTGTTGCAGTAAGTTTACCATTTTTTCAAAACTAATGGTCGTATTTGACATGTTTAGTGTTGTAAAAAAATGCTGTAAGAAGAGGGGGGTGCTCTCAGAACAATGGGAACGAGAGAATCATCTGAGACTGCTTCTCCCAGGGCTATAAGTGAATCCTTCAACTCTGCAACTCTTCTTAAGAAAGCTTTGATTTTCTCATTCTATTTGAACTTCAATGTGTGTAACTGACTCTGTAAATTCAATATAACATTCTTGCTCTTGGCATCGTATACTGTGCTCATCTTATCCCACACTTCTTAGGCTATTGTGGCATCATGAATGTGGGGTTTCACATTGTCGAACACTCCAAACAAAATGATGAGTTTGGATTTTTGATATGATCTCTCAAACTACCTCTACTGTGTAGTATCAGTAGTTGATCTGGTCAGAGTACCAGTCACAACAGGCCAAATTTATTCAAACTCAAGCTGTGTCTTAATTTTTGTCTTCCATGTAGCATATTTTTTTCCTCTGAGTAGTTTTGAATTCGGAAGAAAAAAATTGGGGGCATTGGTGCCCATTTTTTAGAGATCACTGGTAGGGTTTCGCTCTTATCACTCTAGGTATAAGGTCTCCCAATCTATATACCATCAGTATGATATACCGAACCTTTCTATATACACACCCTTCTGATATACCTGGTGGTACGTGGAAGAATCTTGCCCTTTCTATATACCTGGTGGTATGTGAAAGAGGCGTTAATGTACGTGAAAGAATTCAGTACATGGTACCAAGATAGTACTGAGAGGGGTCTGTGTAATCATTGACACCAGCTCAAAGAAATATCCTCATACATGTGCGTAACTTCACTATATACTTGGATAATTTCTCAGTCTGGATTTATGTCGTGCAATCATTCACAGACGTATGAGATGGCTCATAGTGTGTGCATTGTGACCTTATTACTCCCCATTGATTTAAAGGGTCGATGCCCAGATGATGTTGTTGCATCCATATTAGGCATTAAGTGTAGTCATATTCATGACGAATTTACTCATAAGCACTTCCTAGAGGCACTGTATATACCGAACACTGTGAATGAGATCTAGGATCTCGTGAGTGTTACAGAACCACTTTTTATTGATTTTGAGTACAATATTCTACCATTTTCTAAAAGTTACAAAGTTTGCAATTGACTATGACAACCTACAAATTAGTACAATATACTCAAGCATGTAATTACATTTAAAAAATTTAGAAAAACTTGAATGATAGGAAAATGTTTTTGTTTTGCAGGCACTGGTGGCCTGTGGAGCCCAATACAGCTTGCTGAGCAAAAAGCCTTAAAAGACTATCTCAAAATGAAGTTTTTAGTTAGCCCTCTTTTGGAAAAATGTGCTTAGAATGCAAAAATATGTAGAGTGGAGGAAAAAAAATTGCCCTAAAATAGGGTTTTTCTCGCTAAATTTAGTTAGTTATAACTAAATTTGAATTTCTTGCTAAAGTTAGCAGTTCCACTAAATTTTCTGCCAAATTTGGTAGTGGGTGAGGGAGGGGGATTTGACCCATTGACCTCTCTTGATGGGAAGTTTCTTACAAAAGGTATGCTAGCCGCCCAAACTAAAAAATTATATGTAAAGAGCAAAATGTAATTAAACACTTCTAAACTGTAAAACCATACCTCTTCAAAAACCACGGTTTTGGAAAGACAATTTTGAGTAAAAATTCCAAAAAAGAGAAAAAATGATAGACAGTTTTGGTGAGAATGAAGGTGGTTTTGAGTGTGTATGGTGCCTTAGATCATTTTTCTTCCTTCCTTTGAGCTTGTAATCTCTTCCTTGGTGAATTCTATCCTCCTCAACCTTAATTGCAATGAATAAAGGTGGTTTTGAGGAATTTGATGGCAGTTTTGAGGAATTTGATGGTGGTATTGTAGGGGATGGGGCTGGGAAGTTGTAGAGGCAACTCTGGCTCTCTTTTGCTTGCACAAGCTTCTCCAATGCTCCTCAAACTCTGCTGAATCCTCTAATATCCTTCAACCTGCTCTGAAACCAAATGTAATTTCACAAATAGGGACAAAATCCTATATAGTTTATTAATGTGAAATTAATTAACCATTACAATGGAGTGTTGCAATATTTATACATATTGGACATCAATATACAAAAAAATAAATGGGTTGCACAGGTAAAACCAAAATCACAACTGCTTCCAATATTACATCCTGGAAGCACATAATTGTTATAACAATTATACATGTGAAAATAAAAGACAAATATGGTTTTAAAAATCTTATAACAATAAATCAATAATTAATAGTTAATTAATTATAAAATGTATGATTAAAATATTAGGCAAATAATAATTAACCTAATAGATTTTGTGTCAAATATTGTTTTCAAGTATTCATTGTCAAGATTTGGTATCAGAGCTAGAAGATCCTGAACCTATGAGTGTCAGGGAAAAGTGTAGGAAGTTTTAAGGGAGACCTGGAGAAATTTCAGAGCTTGGAGGAGCCATAGATGCCCCCAACCATTTCACAACCCCTACCATAATCCACACCTTGGTTCATGGATTTATTTTGAGTTGAAGAACACCTAAAGTGCAATCACATGCCCTTACAGACCTGGATGCAACTTTATTATAGAAGGTGACATTGTTTCATTCTCTGATATTTTTGATTTTATTTTTTACCTATACCTATAAATTTTCTTTAAAATTGGAAGCATTTTTAAAAATATATATACAATATTTTGTATTGTGGGAACCCGAGCTTTTCAAGCTCCACACATAACTTCTCCTTCCTCTTCTCTGTGCTATGTCTTTTCATATATATGGAAAGATAATTCTACGTCCCTGTGAGAAGATATATGTCCAAAGTGACTTCCTGAAGCCTCTAATCAACCTGGATATTGCATTCACAGATCAAGAGAATTCAAGAGAAGAAGAAGACGTTCCTGTAAAATATTCAATGTCGAAAGCTCAGGGAAAATAAAAAAATTGTGTCCCAGCAATATACCTGCGTAAAGCCAAAGCAAGGAAGAAATAAATAAGAAAAATGCGGCCAAGGTTTAATAGTGCTCCGCCTCGGGACACCGGAAACTAGACCATAAGTCACTAAGGTTTTGGGTAAATTTTTTTTTTTAAAGTAAATACTTAACAATGCTAAATCCAATTCCTAATAATATTTATTTTAAACCAAATTTATTTACCCAATTACTTAAATAAACACTAGCCCAAAATCATTTAATTGTTTTATCTTATTAAGTTCATTAGGGTCATAAATACAAGTCTACACCCCTTGAAAATAATTAGTTTTCCCCCTTTGCATTAATTTTCCTACACACCCCCCCTTATTTAACTTCTCATTCCCAGTATATTCCCATGACTTAAAGAGTGTAGGGTTAAAGGTAAGCCATAGGATGGATCTAATCTTGACCATTGATTTCAAAATTTACCCTAAAGTTACCCTAATCATCTCTATGTTTACTTTTTCTTTCTATTCTTCTTCTCATTTTGTTTTGTATTATCAGTTACAGGTTATTTGGAAAGCCATGGAAGAAATGGATTCATGGATGCTCAACTATCCCTTTGCATTATTATTTTATTCTTAGCAAAATGACTGTAAAAGGAACAACAAAGGGCAGAAGGGGGGCGGGGACAGGATACAACTTTTTATTTAGTAGAAGGGGGATCATACGCGAGGCGTGTCTTCCACGGAATAGGCCCGAGGGTGGGCGCAGGCTAGAAGGGACGGGTTGGGAGCCTGAAGGTAATCCCTCCCCCCTCTTCCATTCTCCCTCTAACCCACCCCCACGTCTCCCATGTCCACTCTCTACTCCTCCTTCTTTGAAGTGCGGGACGGCAGGGTCTCTTATCTCGCCGCCTCCGGGGGGGCGATGGCGGTACCAGGGAACGGCACATAGGGGGGGGAGGACGGCGAGGCGGGCCGTGTGCTGCTAATGGGAAAATATGGCGTGTGGGCTGGGGCCTGATGGAATAACCGCCAGCGTGTCCAGAGGGGGGGGGAAAGGGGAGGATAGGAGGAGGAAGGAGAGGAAGTAATGGGCCTTCTTGGAGGGAGGGGAGGGGAAGAGGGAGAGGGACGAGGGGGGGGAGGAAGTGGTGGAGGGGAGAGGAGATGGGGTGTGTGGCAGTGGAGACGTGGCCGGGAGGAGCGATGCGTAGGGTTGGGGGTGGTGGTGCCCATGGTGGGTGGGTGAGCAGGAAGTGGGGAGGGGTTTGGCCCTCCCCAAAATCCTTTATTAAATTTTTTTTTTTTGTGTTTTTTTTAAAACAAAAAAAACTATTTAAAAACTCAACCGTGGCTTTTGTACAATGCCAATTCTTTTCTTTAATCATTTCATTTTTAATTTTAATAGTTATATATATATATATATATATATTATATATCTATATATTATATATATATATATATATATATTTAAATTTTACTTGTTAAGTATAATATATATACCTTATAAAAAAAACTATATGAGGTATGTAATTATATTTTAAAATTTATCTTATATACACTGTAAAGGAAATAATCCTTTCAAATTATAAAGTTTTCAGATATGAATTTATTAACTTGGAGAACTAGGGAACTTAAATTTTTTCAATAACTATATATATTAAGATGATTTTCCCTATTTTGATATTACAAATAATGTAACAAAGTAATTCGAAGAGAGGATATTTGACTAAACTAACACTTAGTGAGAGAGGTAGGAACATACTATCTATTTATTTCATCTATTAAAAAAAAAATCAACCAGGAAGGAAAGTAAAAATAATTTTATTCTATTCTCTAAATTCTAAAATTTATAAGAAGATATGTGTTTCAAAAATGATACTTTATTTTTTCATACAAACATTTTACAATATTTGACAAGAAGGAGATCAACAACAAGAATAATAATATTTCCAATAGATCAACTTTCCCTCAAAAATAAGCTACAACAAGTTCATATTAAAGGAAACATCTATTTCAAGATTTCATTCCAAGGAGTTCAAGCTCAATATGAAACATGTTTCCAAGTTGCATGAACTATTCAAGAAAACAAAAATTACAAGCCTCTAGCAAGATTGAAGAGATATTGCTTAAGAAAATGTGTCTCAAGTTACAATTGATGCTAGATAAAAAAAGGAGAGTTTACAAGAAAATGAAGGCTTCCATATAGCCATATTCTTTAGAGTTAAAAAGAGAGTGATGTTCAAAAAAGATAAAGAAGAAAATGAGAAGCCAAGATGACAAGAAAATCCAACTATCTTCCACTTGAGCTCCAACTTTCTAATGCTTTCAACGAACCAACACAAGGAGAAAAGGCTTGTTTAACCACCCAACCTTTAGGCATCATTACATGCCTTTCCAAGGTTGGAAGACATGATAGCTTCCCCCAAGACCATGAGAGAGAGGAATAAATTGTACAAACTTTGCACAAGATTAAGGGAGACATTCCAACATTATTTTCACATATAAGATAAGAGAAATACTAAGAAAACACAAAAAAATTGCAAAGAAGGAAAGGAGGAGAAACCATATTCTACCTCCAAAATGGGGAAGAGAAGAAAGAGATCTCCAAGTGCCAAAATTATAGTCCAACATTGGAAGCACACACACACTAATCTCCACAACCTCCTTATTCCTCCAAAGTCATCAAGCCCTCCTTATTTTTCCATCCATTCACCAAAATCCTTCTCGGGAGGAATTTTAAACCCAATGGGTTTCCTCTCCAAGAATGGGGAAGGCAGTTCAAACCATATGAACCACCTTCCCCACCTCAAACCATTTGAGGGGAGTAAAAAAAATCCTAAATGTCTTGCCCATCAAGCCATGAGGCTTGAGAGGGAAAAATCCCTCTCTTCCCCTACAAACTCCAAAATCTATCATGCCATATGATGGATGGATAAAAATAAAACAACAAGCATAATCAACAAATAGCCACACACAAAAAGAAACACACATTTTAAAACAAAACAAGACTAAGATCTAACCTGATATAAAACATAAAATGAGCTCAAGGATCCTACCTCCAAAATCTCTCCAACACTCTAACTTTCCACTTCTTTATCCAAGCAAGCTCTAGCTCCCACAATCCACAAGCCTCCAAGCAAAAGCTCCAAAATTTTTTTTCTCTTCTTTCCCCATGGGGGAGAATTTGAAGAGAAGCCAAAAATAATCCTCACAAATGAAGGGGTGACATGTGTCACCCCTCTCTTCCCTCAAGGTCAAAGATTCTCAAAATAAAAGAGAGAAAAGATAAAATAACTTTTAACACTCTTCTCCCAAATTACCCAAAATGAAAAACAAAACAAATTTGTGCAAATTTTAACAAACATACATACCAATCCATCTTACATGGATGGTGACCAAAGAGAGGAAAAACGGGAGGGAAACTCCCTCTATTCCTTGGAATTAAGCCCCCTACCTATTAGGTAGGGTCCAAGGGGCTATTTTCATGCTAAGTAAACTCCCAAACTTAAAAGGGGTCACTTAAAATGCCTAAAATAGCCAAATTTCGGGTTTGGCACATTTGGGCACAAGTGTAGAGGATGTGGGGCCCACCCAAGGGTTCACATGTGACCCTAATCCCCTCTAATTAAATACACCATTACCTAAACATAAAACTTAATGCAAGTGGGGACCATTAAGTCCCCAAATCAAGTTTACAAAGCAACTAAACATCCTAAAGAATATTAATATTACATGACATGCTACATTACAAATAAGGGTCACTCATGGTGCCCAAAATAATGAAATCTAATACTAATGCCTCATACAATAAACATGGTTAGGACTTAGCCCCGTGGGTTGCTTGTGCAAAATTGTGTAGCTACCTTGAATCCCACATTCTCCTGTGACCTGTCACCTACATACTCATTGCACACATTAAATGCACATGTCTGATACAACATAAATCAACTACTGAATAAGAAATCAATGAAATCTATGCTAGCATATCATCATCCTGGAATTGAAAATGTGACAACATGTAAAATTACCACACAATTTACCATGAGTTAGGCATAGAGATAAATAAAAGTGACATTCATCCATAAAATCCAAACATGCAACTAAACTGAGTATCCATCAAATATAAATAAGTTCCAAACAACATCATATCAGTTAGTATCTATAACATCATAAGATAAGGTGTCAACATAGTAATCAAGTCAAATTGGCACTATACGCCCAAATCTCCATACATATCTAAGGAGGTCAAATATCTTAACATAATGTCCAATATATATCAAATCCCTGTCAAAACATGTCTATGAGTAAAGAGAACAACAAATAACTGAGGCTATAAAAATGTGGGCACTATAGGTTTATTTTAACATTTAGGCAAAGCGATTTAAATGCAGTTGTGCCCTAAAACAGACCAGTTGAGCCATGTAAGACCTAATCCACATTTTGTTTTAAAAAAATCCACTTTTAAAAAACATTTGCATAAAAAATTTCCATTCTTGGATTTTGCAAAAAAAAAAAAAGAAGTAGATATTGAATTTCCATTTTTGGAAAGGGGCTCGAAAAGATATTGAAATTACAATTTAAAAAAGTCATAACTTTAAACTGGTACCTCAGATTGAGGTGCCATTTTTTTAAAAAGTGTGCATTTTTACAAGATCTACGTCTTGGTCTAGTTTTTAATAAGACTTGTTTGTTCAAAAATTGCAAAAAATATTTTTTTTGTATTTGAAAAGAGGCCAAAGATTCCATTTTTTTTTTTTCAAATCGATCATGAGAGCCATTTTATTTTTGCAAATTGTCCACAAAGCGAAATTTGCAACAGGGCCAATAGTGCCAAAAATTCATTGTACATGGCCAAAAAGGAGCCCAAAATAAATAAAATAATTATTTTTGGGGGGTGTGTGCATGCTTTAAGGGGGGAAAGTGTTTAATTTTTTCTTCTACTTTTTATCACTATTCACAATGGCCACAATTACGGAACCAAAATTATTTTTGCCAAATTCTCAACTCTTGCATTCTAATAATTATCCAGCATAGAAAACAAAAATTCATGCACAACTTGATTTTGAAATTTTATGGTCCGTTGTTTCTGGTACATTAACAAGATCTATAACATATATTACATAACAAGCTACATTTTATCATGCAAATAAAAAAGAAAACTTAATAATCTTGTTTAGAGTTTCAAATGAGGTACAACCTCATATTTTATGAGGCCACAACAATAAAAGAATCTTGGGACAAGTTGAAAATAGCATATGAGTCCAAAAATAAGAACACAATACTTCATCTCCAGAGTCAACTATTGAACTTGAAAATGCAACCAACTGAGAAATTTGAAATGTTTTTGATAAGAGTAGAAACTTTGTGTGCATCACTTCAATCTTTGAAAGAAGAAGTAACTGAAACATCACTTGTGCTTATAGTATTGACATCTCTTCCTCCTTATAGGATTTTTGTGACCACGTTAAACATAATTAGTCAAATAACAAATATTGAAGAGTTAGTGAATGTGCTACAACAAGAGGAAGTTATTCACTCAACAACTGAAACTGAAGAGTAGGCACTTGCTTCTAATAAAAAAGGAATAAAATAGGCTAAGTCTAGTAAAAACCTTATAAGCAAGGTAATACTCAACAAGGCCAAAAGGATCAATAAAAATGTCTTATTTGTGGTCGAAAAGGACATGAGTTAAATAATTTTTGGTACAACACATTCCAACAAGGATCATTAAGTGGTAAAAAGTTTAATTACCGAAAAACAAAATATGGCCAACAACAGAGTAAATAGGGACACAATAATCAAAAGTGGAAGAAGAAACCAACTCAATAAGGAAACGTAGCCGAACAAGAAGATCAATTTGATGATGATGAATTCTTATATTCTGCACATTCAAATGAAGTATCCAATTCTATAATGAGATTTGATATTTCGACTCGGGTTAAAATCGACACATGACAGGAAAAAAATATTGGTTCTTCATAATGAGTAAAAAACCCACCAAAAATCATGTCTCTTTGGGTGACGATACATCTTACAATGTTGAAGGCATTGGTTCCATTTCACTACCACTTGCGCAACATAATTGTAAAATTACAGATGTTCTTTATGTCCTTGGCTTAACAAAAAATTTGTTATCCATAAGTCAATTATTAGATGACAATCTCAAAATTGACTTTTATTATAAAGGCGGTAAAAAGATGTGCCTAATGCGAGATAAGTCACAAAGCTTGAAAATTATTGCAAAAGCTTTGAATGTGGGAAGAATTTTTTATTTGGATTTTGTTCAATGAAATGATCAAGCACTTGTAGCCAAGGATACATCATCATCTCAACTATGGCATCGAAGACTTGGACATGTCAGTTTTGGCTATCTTAACACACTTCGTCTATACAATATGGTTAGAGGTTTGCCACTTATAAAAAAGGGTACAGATAAATGTCAACATTGTTTGGCAGGAAAAAAACATAGAGCACCATTCAAACATAGTACATTTTGGGCTAAGGAAAAACTTGACTTGGTGCATACCAATATGTGTGGGCCAATGAGACCTAGCCACTCTGGGTTTCAATATTTCATGCTCTTTGTTGATGATTTTTCAAGAAAAATGTGGATATACTGTCTTTCTACAAAATACCAAGGTTTTGAAACTTTTAATAAGTTCAAAGCCCTTGTTGAAAAAGATTTTGGTAGGAAAATAAAAACAATCCGCTCAGATTGATGAGGAGAATATACCAGCAACGAGTTTAACAATTTTTTAGAAACACATGGCATTCGTCGTCAAATAAATCCTCCTCACACACCATAACAAAATGGTGTTGTTGAAAGGAAAAATCATACTCTCATGGATATGGTGCAATGTATGATTGATGATGCAGGTTTATCAAAAAAAATTGGGCTGAAGTAGCTAAAATGGTAGTCTATTTACTAAATAGATTTCTCACTGCAACTCTTGATGGAGTAACACCATAGGAAGCATGGTCAGGGAATAATCCATCTATTTCACACCTTAGATTTTTTGAATGTAAAGCAAGTATGCACATTTCTAAGAAACAAAGAACTAATCTTGATATGAAATCAGAAAAAATATCTTCTTGGGATACTGTGATGAAGCACTTGGTTATAGACTTATGGATCTAAGAATAAGAAGGGTATACACTAGTTGGGATGTTGAGTTCTTTGAGGAGAAAGAAGAAAATTATCCTTCCATACACTCATATGATGAGAAAATCATTCATACAGTGAAAAAAAAGGATGGTAATCACTTTGATGACGATGGTGATGATGGGGAAGATAATGAAATTCAACCTCCCACAGGAACCACAAAAATTATGCCTAAATGGTATACAAGTATGATTAGAGATGAAAAATTGGATAGTGTCCCCGACACATCTACCACTGGGATTAGGACTTGCAGTATTGCTTGAAATGAGGTCAATTTGGCCTTAATGGGTAAATTTTTTGAAACTACTGAGCTATCCATAGTTTTAAAAGCCCTATAGCCTAAACCTTGGAAAGATGTTATGGATGCAAAATATAAGTCACTTATGAAAAATAATACATGAAAATTTACAGATGTTCCACCAGGGAAAAATCCAATTGGATGCAGATGGATCTTCAAAATGAAGTACAAAAAAGGTGATAAAATTTATAAACATAAGGCTAGACTAGTTACTAAGGGATATGATAAAAAAGAAGGCATTGATTATGAGGAGACATTTGCTCCCACAACTAAGATAAAACATTTCAAGTTAATATTTTCTCTAGTTGCACAATTTGGCTGGAAAATACACCAAATGGATGTGAACAGTTCCTTTCTTAATGGTGATTTACAAGAAGAATTTTACATGACTCAACCAGAAGGTTTTGTCATACTAGGTAAAGAAGAAAAGGTATGTAAACTCATAAAATCACTATATGGTCTAAAGCAGTCTCCTAGGGCATGGTACATAAAAATCGACGAGCATATCATTCAACATAGATTCAACAGGAGTCCATACGATCTTAATCTCTATCTGAAAAAGTAAGGGGGGGACATAGTGATTGTTGTAGTATATGTCGATGATCTAGTCATCACTCAAGGATCAGTGATGATGATTGAGTCAACAAAGAAAGATCTAACATGATCATTCAACATGACCGATCTCAGGCTTCTACATTATTGTCTTGGACTTGAAGTTTGGCAAAGAGAAAATCATATCTTTGTGTCCCAATTGAAATATTCCAAGACAATGCTCAAGAAATTCAATATGATGGATTGTAAGCCATTTTCCACACCTATGGAGACAAGAATTCAACTGTCTTGAATAGATCTATCACCACAAGTAAATACAACTCTCTATCGACAGTTGATCGGGAGTATCATCTAGTTAACTTACAATAGGCCGGATATCAGCTATGTAGTCAGCTATCTTTCACGGTTCATGCAAGAAACATAGATGATAAGAAATCCACTTCAGGATTTGTATTATTTTTGGGATCTGGACCAAAATCATGGGGGAGTAAGAAGTAGACTTGTGTTTCAAGATCCTCCACAATATCAAAATATCATGCAGTAGGTGGAGCTGTCTGTGAAGAGATATGGCTCTGATGTATACCAGAAGGATTGGGAATACCACAAAAATATCCAACTATGCTACATGTTGATAATGAAGGAGTAATAAAACTTGTTCAAAATCTAATTTTTCATGAGCACACCAAACACATTGAGGTGCAGGTACATTTCATTCGTGAACATGTTCAAAACAAAAACATCCAAATCCAATATTGCCCAACAGATATGTAGCATGCAAATGTCTTCATAAAGTCACTTGCTCGAGGTAAATTTGAGGATTTTAGAGAATTTATCTCTTGATCACTTGAGACTGTGTTGAATTAAGGGGGGGAATGTTAGGAATAAAACTTATCTTAATTCATCATTAGTTGATATTTGAATAAATGTAATAAGTTAAAGTATTTAATTTAAATCCTTTAAACTTATGTCAATAGCTATTAGTTATCATTAGTTGTTAGTTAACTAAGTGATAGTGTTCTCATCCCTATATTTGTGGGATCATGTTCTATCTTGCATATTTTATTCCCGGATGATTTCCATGAGGGGCAATAGGGGCAGTTAGGGGCTGTTAAGAATAGTTTAATATTGTGAACATTATTATTGTGCAAATAATGAGTTGATGACAACTCGTAGAGATCTCTTAGAGAGATTCTAGGTTTGTTGAGTGAGAATAGGGATTAGGAGAGATAAGTGAGAGTTTGTTGAAGATTAGATTTGACTCCTCTTTCATAGGAGAACTCCACTCTATATATGTAAGAATAATATATCCCGAATGAATTAAATTGCAATATTTTTATATTCAGTGTTTTATTAGTGTATTATATTTTATTGTTTTTACATTTGAATCTGACCCAAAAATAATATTTGGTATCAGAGCAGGTATGCAAACCTGACAATGGATTTTCTGTGATTGATCAAGAGCATTTTTTAAGAAAATTTGTCTGAAGAATAGATTGTATTTTTCGTTCTAGGATCTAGGTTTCGCTAAAACTTATTGGGTTTCATGAAATATGGCTGTTACAACTACAAAAAAAATTCAGCTGACCCCAGATAATATTTTTTTGGAGAAAAATGCATTTTACCGATCTTGCATTATACAAGTTATGAGTTTCTGTAAATGTTTCTTTTGCCACATGGTATGCAGTTTGTGGTGAGTTCATGGGAGATTGCAGACCTGCCATAGCACATGGATTGCATGCACCTTCCTTCTAGTCATTTTTTCATTATTTTTTAGTCTCTGATTTATTTTACCATCCACGTATTGTTTTAGTTTTAGTTTATTTTTAAGAAGAAAAAGAAATTTGGTATTTCTTCTCTCTCAGTTAATTCATTAGGAAACAAGTCTTATTTATTGTTTAGTTATGTAAGTCTAAGTAGTAATTAATTTTTTAAAAGTTGTTTTTAATTTTCTTTGTATCATTACAAACATCATAAATTTGAGTCATAATTTTTAAAAATAATTTTTGTGTCATTTAGGTGATTATTAGGAAAATTGTAAAAAAAAAGAAGGTTACTCGTATTTCTTTTGGTCACATTTTCACTTATACGCGACGACCAAGTTCAAATTGAGGGGGGAATTTCATATTGAGCTTCATTTTCAATTTTTTTTGAGTAACTAAGTAGTTTTAGATGGAGTCTAGAGGCAACGGAGGAAGGAGGTTGATCAACAACCTCTCGTTAGGCACCATCGACGAGGCCGCAAAACTGAACTGGTGGCCAAGTTTTTAAGTTGTGTGTTTGCTTTCAGTGTACATTTGTGAGAATAAGAATAGATGATTGTTCAAAAGTAATATATAAACATTCCTGAATGTAACTCCTGATGTAATGAAATAGGTGAGCAAAAGCACCAGTGTAAGACAGTTCATGGATCTTGAAAAGGTTTGTAGAAGATACAGAAAACCACACGAGGTGGATAGGCGATGGATCTATTACACATCAAGGTTGTGGTAAACCTGTAAAACCATAGAAGGTTGAGCATTTCTCCCTTCATTACTAGCAAGGTCATGAGTCACATAATTTGACATGCTCTATAGAGGTGAACACACTACAGATGAGAGTGTGTATGTTTTTCCCATGTTCACACTAAGGGGGGTGAATGTTAGGAATAGTTTAATATTATGAACATTATTATTGTGCAAATAATGATTTGGTGACAACTCGTAGAGATTTCTTAGAGAGAATCTAGGTTTGTTGAGTGAGAATAGGGATTTAGAGAGATAAGTGAGAGTTTATTGAAGATTAGAGTTGACTCCTCTTTCATAGGAGAACTCCACTCTATATATGTAACCTTGTCTTGTTGAAGAATATATCCCGAATGAATTAAATTGCAATATTTTTATATTCGGTGTTTTATTAGTGTATTATATTTTACTATTTCTACATTTGAATCTGACCCAAAAATAGTAGGGGCAATATGCCATTTCTACATATTTTCTCAGATTAGGTGATTTGTTTGGACATATACTATGGATGAGATAGAATTTGTCCAATATCTATAAGTATTGCAGCTCTCTCATTTGTTTTGTAATGCTTGATTTTGATATTAATATAATACACAAGAAATGTCTTGTTTCTGTGTAAATCTTCTGTGTCAAATATTGTTTTCAAGTATTCGTTGTCAAGAGGGTCATAATATGGATGAGAAGACTCAAGGATACTAATGAGGAGGTTTAGAATGGTGAAAATTCTTGGGATGGTTAAATAGTGGGTCGGTGGGAGGAAGGTGATGTATAGGAAACAAAGGAAATAAACTACTGAAAGGAGTGAGAGATCTACAAAAGGAATAAACAAAATGATTATAACCAAAATACTTACTTGATGCCCTACTACTCTTGGGAGTTGGGATTTTTGATGGTTGATCAGAGAAGAAGTACTTGAGTCTAGTGCCACGGAAATATGGCATCTATGCTTCTGTGAGTTTTCATACACTCTGGAAAGATGAACCGAGTGCTTGTCTTACACAATGGTTGTGTGTGTTTTTCGTCTAAATGTAGGAGGGCTTGCAGATTCATACTTAAATGTAATAAGGCTCTAGTAACTGTATGAAAAACTCGTGTAAAGAGTTGTGAAAGTTTATATAAGGAAAATTATGGCGGTTAGGTGATCAACATCGATCGAGGGATAACCGGCCTCAGTTAAGGAGGGAATGTCTAGGTTTACCAAAAATAGGTAGATCTTTACTATTTTTGGCATGATTTTGATTGAGTCTGCTTAGGGAAGTGGATTTCACTTGAGAGAAGGAAATAAGGTCATAAAATGAGTCCAATTAGGTTTTTAGAAGAAGTCTTAGTTAGTTAGGTTAAGTGGTGACTCAGCACTGCGAGTGATGAATCGGTCATTGTGAGTTAAATGCCACTGGAATGGGTCCAGGGTGAGTGTAAGGATGAGGTGGAGGTATGAGGGTGAAATTGACTTAATTAAAATAATTAAATTGATTAATAATGTGAGGATAAATATTAGTATAGGATGAAGGGGTCATTATTAATTAAATACATTACATTAATTGATTGAAGGGGACCAAGGGGAATGTGACCCAAATTTTGTGTCTGCATTTTCCCTTTTTTTATCGCATAGCTCATATTGGTAAGCGATGTTGATAATAACATGGAGTTGAAGTCCCAAGTTTAAGCAGAGGTTAGGTTTCCCCAAGTGGGGCTGAAGGTGATCCCCATCAAACTATGAACCAATGAGTGGTTTGATAAAGAGGTGATTGATGAAAGTGAGGGTCAGTAAGTAAGGGTATGGTTATATTGGGTAATGGGTAATGGTCATATTGGGTAATGGGTGATGGAAATAAAATGCATACACATGTATAGATTATGATACAGTACCAGGTGGAAGAGCTTGCAAAATCTACATTGTCCAAAGGGTGATAGGTTTATCCAAATGAGGTTGAAGTGATTCAGGTATCCAAGGTATAGGATATGGTCATGAAGCACAACGAGTCCGGTGTAGGAACAGTTAATAGGTTTTGTTCTATGGCACCAAAGGTATGGTTGGGATAAACATCGCGTCATTATGCAAGGTAAGGTCATTAGGCTAAACAACACGAATAACAACATCACAAGGTATAACGAGTACAAAAATTCAAATGTCACAAAAGTAGATTCAAGTTAGGGTATGTAGTTCAAGGCATAGGTAAGGCCGAGGTATAGGTAAATAACATGTCCCTAAACTCAGTTAAGGAAATGTATAGGTAATGTAGGTTTACGAGTAAGGTGTAATAGGTGTTGGTAAGGTCAAAAGCTGTTGGATCAATAATATTTGTAGGAAGGAGAATGGGGTGGGTCAAATGGTTATGTCAGGTGACCAATGTCAGCTATAGTGTAACCAACATCGGTTGGCTAGGGCTCGATATGACTGACATCAGTTATGTCGATTTGAGGTTAAAAAATGAAAATTCCACTTTTTATGAATTCAATTTGACCTTTCCATTTTTAGAAAATAATAGAGGAGAATTTGAGGAGTGGAAAACAAAAGTATGAGGCATCGAGCTGAGTTGGTGAGCCACGTAGCAAGTGATTGGAATTCGATTGATGGGTCCACGAGATTGAGTTGATTGATTTGTCTGGTTGTGAGGTGAGGAGTTGATTTTGGCATGGCGGGGGGCGGGAGAGGGATTGGGTGGACCATCGAAGCAACAACTAGATGTACCACCATAGAGATGGCACCGAGTAGAGGTAGGAGACAATCCAAATCCTTTATTTGGTTGAAAATATTTTGTAGAAATCGGTTTTGTTTAAAATTTGGGTGAAATTTTAATTTGTGAAATTGCGGGTTAAAAAATGAAGGAAATGAGGGGTGGGAAAGTAAAACGTAGGTAAAATAGGGTTGGGAATGAAGCTAAGAGAGGTTTGGGTGGGTTACAGTAGGTTTTTAGGTTAGTTTTTGTGAATTTTGGTGATAATGGGGACAGGGGTTTTGGTTTTTGGATGAAATAGAGACCGACGACGGTTAAAGGTTAACCGACGTTGGTTGGATTTGGCTGTTATCGATCAAGGTTTTGGTGACCAACACTAGTAAAGAGGAATGATGATGATCAAGGTGACCGACATCGGTCACGATTAAGAGTAAATAGGTGAAAGAAGGGCTAGGTAGGAAATTAAAATAGGCAAGGAAGGGGTAGGTGAATATTTATGTAGAGGGAAGAGGGTCAAATGTTATTTTGGTGACGTGGGATAGGTAAGTAGGTGAAATAAACTAAGATAGTGGGTAATGATGATAAGGGAAAATAGGTTTGTAGGTGAATTAGGTAAAGGGGGTAGGCATGATTGGTGTGGTTAGGTATCGTGTGGTGGGTTTTAGTGATTTGAGTTGGTCAAGTCTTAACAAAGTCGTGTTGGATGATGTAGGCGAGAGATCAGATGAGGATGAGGGATAGAGTACCACCCCGACTAGTAAAAATGTAGCCTAGCGTGACCACAAAGGAGTGGGAGCACATGACCGATGTTGGACTTAGTGCAATCTGATGTTATAGGCATATAGCCCAGGATCATAGCTTGATAGTCACTCTCATCGATAGATAGGACTCCTCAAACAATACCTTTCACTTATCGATGGATGAGATGAGCATAAACTTGGAGGATGTTTATAAGATCAAGTGGCTTCCTATTGTTGGGGAGCCAGTGTATTCCATTTCATCTGAGGCATCAATAGAGATGATAGTGGTGGTATTTGGTGAGGCAATGGGTGAGTTGAGGTATCACAATGTGAGTCTCACTTATGTAGATATGTATGCTATCGGTGTTGATGATGGTCATGGTGGGATGTTTTGCTCTGCCAGATTCTGGGGGTGGGATATTCCCATGAGCATTCATGGGGGTGCTATAAGATATGATAGAGGAGTGAATATGTTTTTCTTGGGCACTGACTTTCCTAGTTCAGTTTTATAGAGAGTTATGGGCCTATGGGAGATTGAGGAAATTTTCTATGTGATGTACCTTTTTATTACACTACTGGGCATACAAGCACATTGTGTGTGTACCCAGTTGGTTTACCATGATAGGATTGGTTTGGGGGTGGCTTGTCAGAGTTGGTTTCACATGATGGGTACCAGTCAGTCGACACCTGAGGGTGACGAGGGACACATATGATGTGTCATACTACAAGAAGTGCTTGGAGGGCCTTTCGGCAGTTGATATCATGTGGAGGCCATGTGTTGACTATCCATCATAAAGAGGAATGGATGAGGATTTAGAGGATCTTAAACTACTGAGATGGATATAGGGATGGTGTGTCGGGGAGCATGAGATGATATTCGTGGATAGGGTCAGACGGTAGTTTGGACTACATCAGGACTTGCACCCATCGTTCCCATAGTACTGTAGAGATGACGTGGAGAGACCTATGTCTCTACCATGTCTGAGTGTTCCTTCAGGGACAGAGGAGTAGGTACGAGATAGATGAATTGATGACGCATGAGTCATTGATGGATACAGGTAGTGGTGGGTGGCACAAGCATGGACACCACTACCTTTTCCAAGTAGCCTGATTTAGGTACTGTCATAATGCAAAGGAATACTTTACAGGTTCAGGTGGCCACCCTACAGGAACATATTATAGGGTTACAGGGATAGCTAACAGGGTCAGAGGCATAGGTATCCACTTTGTAGGCTCAGGTTATGGCCCTACAGGCCCAAGTAGCACGGTAGACACCTGCAAAGGGTGGAGATGGGGATGAAGGACATGTGTTCACCTTACAGTCACAAGTGGTTGGTTTAGAGGGAATTTTGGCCATGACATAATCACAGGTGGTGGCCTTACAGGCCCAAATTGCAGCACATGTACCCCCACAAGCCTAGGAATAGGGTGTCATATTAAAGGCACCTTGACTAGGACAAAGTCCCATGGTACAGATAGGAGGGAAGGCATTAGGACATGGGTTAAGGCCATTATTAGCAGGGAAGAGTTCATAGGTTGCAGTGAGACCCATGGAACCACCCCAAAATGTGTCAATGATGAGGTTAAGGGATTCCCTAAATGAGAATCGTTACTATCAGGATCATTTGATGACTTTCGGTATTGATGTCCCCTCATATGCCGTGTACAGATCCCAGCAGGAAGCCAATGAGTGGATGAGATCCAAGACTCACACTTCTAGTAGCACAAGGGGTCTTTGACCCCAGAGATAGAGCAATGGTGAGGTTATGACCACTTAAATATTGGGTCCGAAAGAGGGCCAGGAGGAGAAGATAGGTGAGACTAGAGACGAGGGCATCAAGTGGGGGTCATTAGTTATTATATGTGATAGTGTACCATTATTTTTATTTTTGATATATATACCGGTTTACGTGCCAAAGACGTGAGATTGTACATGAGATTTTTGAGATACTGATATTTATTCACATATGTGTATATATGTATTGATACACAGATACTCCCATTATATAATTGATGATGTTTATTGGATGGATGATGCACTTGTTTTTAATTTCCATTATTATTGTGTATTCTGGAAACTATTTTAATTAGGCATGATTGAGTCGAGGTCATGTAGGTATGATAGAGTCAGGTATAGGCATGGTGGAGTTTAGGTGATTTAGGAATGATGGAGTGTAGGTCATATAGGCATGGTGGAGTCAGGTATAGGCATGATGGAGTTTAGGTCATATAGGTATAGTGGAGTCAAGGATTAACATGGTTGAGTTTAGGTCATATAGGCATGATGGAGTCAAGGTCATTTAGGCATGATGGATTCTAGGTGATTTAGGCATGATGTAGTATAGGTTGAATAGGCATGGTTGAGTCTAGGTCATTTTAGGCATGATTGAGTATAGATTGAATAGGCATGGTTGTCATCTATGTTGAATAGGTGTGGGTAATTTTGGTGGAAGAGGAATTTCCATAATGTAGGTGTCAAAGGTTAGGTCCTATGAAGGAGGATCAATAAGTAATAAAAGAGGTTAATGGTAAGAGGAGACAAAAATTCACCTAATTAGTAAGAACCATTACGAGTCTATAATATCAAATATTGGCTTATGAACATAAAACCCTAAATGTGTTGCATCATTGACTGTTCTAAGGGTCAAGAAGGTCACATGATCACGAAATGTTGCATTTGTGGCATGTCCCTTGAGTAGGAAGAATATTAGAAAGGAAATGCAATGAGGTGAAATAGGTTGTTTTAGTGTAACTTGGTGTGAGACGACATGCCTCTTTGGCAAGATACCCAAGATCAAAATAGGCAACTCCATGATGAAAATTTTATCTTTATCTTTTTTCTTTTGTTTTATAGACTGATCGATGTAGGAAGTCTAGGTGGGATGAGTAGAATATCTCCTTGAGGTCTTCGTGAACTTGATCGATGTGGGAAGCTTCATAATATTTTTATTCTATTTTTACAAGAATAGTCTTCTTTTTGTGATAGACTATATACAATATGGCTAGCTTTGTATAGTTGTCCTTCAAGGGAGAAATCTATTTATAGCAGTAATATAAAAAGATAGATGTCCTTTTTGAGGGAGTCGTATTTTTTCTAGAAGTTTGACTCAAGGAGTTTGAATTTGAAAATCCTGTATAATACTTTTTTTTGGACTTTTAGTTCATGGACAAGACTATAAAGAAGGATATGCTCCTTTTATGAAGACAAAACCATAGCACACAATGATTAGCTATTGAAGAGAGGTTTTAAGTAATGAATGACCATGATATTCCATCTTGAAAGTGTTATCCCGTAAAATTTACAAGGGAAATTTTACCGATAACCATACCGAAAATTTTGTTTCGATCCCTCGTTAGGGATCCCTCGCGTTCGAAACGTCGTAAAATCCCTCCCTGGGAAATCTAGTTTTTGAACTTAGTCTTTTTGAGCCTTTTTTTGGCTGGGCGCATGGATTTTCCTTGTAACACATAGTTTTGATGCGCCCCCTTAAAGCCTTTGGCGCATGGTTTTCCATGTTAGTACGTATTTCGGTGCGCCAAAGGATGTTGAATCACTTTTTGGTGCGCCAAAGGGCGCGCGTAATCTCCCTGTTACACCAAGTTTGGTGCGCCAAAGGGCGCACATAATTTAGTGTCAACAATGCATATGGTGTGCCAAAGACACGCTCATTCTTCTGTTGTCAATTCCTTCCATGCGCCAAAGGGCGCACGCTTTCCCTTGTCAACAGTTGTTTCCATGCGCCATTTCAAAAGGTTGGTGGCGCATTAATGACAAGTTTTCCTATAAATATCAGTGCGCGCCCATGTCATTTTCATTCCTATTTTCGAAGCACGTGATCGCTCTGGATTTGTCAGCTCTGCTCTGTCGTTGTCACCCTGTGGACCCGCTTTCCAATCTTTTCATATATATTTGAGGTAAGAGGTTCATCCTCTTTTTCATTGCATGTTCTCGTATGTTTGATCTACTTTCTGTTGGTATGCATGGTCTGTGTTTGGTCTGCTAGATGTTATATGTTTTGGCTTTTCCCCCTGAGCTTTTCCATCGTTTTCTTCTTTTTCTCCTCTCCTTCCCTCTTTCCAGATCTACTGGTAAAGGGAGCTTTCTTGAATGGCTTGGCCTGTTAAAACCTTTTATGAAACCTTAGTTGACCAAGTAACTATTTAAGTGGAAGAAATGAATGAGAATGATTTGAGAGGAGAGCTTTTTCAAATGGCGCACTGGCGCGCCTTGTAACAATAAAGACAGTCGCGCCCCTCGGCGCACCTACCCGCCATGCAACATGCTCAAGACCCGCGCCAATAGCGCAGCCTTCCGTTCTGCTGCTGTTGAAATTCATGCACCGCGCCATATTCCTTTGGCGCAACCTTTATCCAAGTTACATAATGTTTCCATGCGCCAAATGGCACGCCCAGTTTTAATGTAACACAAGTCTTCTGCGCGCAAGTATAAAGATTACAAAGGCGCAGGCGCACCCTCCATTGCAGTATCATAATGTTGTGTAAACCCTCCATGTGCCGCGCCATATTCCTTTAGCGCATCATTTATCTATGTTACACAATCCATCCATGCGCCAAAGGGCGCACCGAACCCCAATGTAACACGCATTTCCTGTGCGCCCTGCTATAAAATGCAACCTGCTTCATCCATGCGCCATGCGCCTTTGGCGCTAGTTTAACCTCTGCGACATTCCTTTTATGTGCGCCTTATCTATTTGGCCTGTAACATACATTTTTCATGCGCCCTGAGCCTTATAATCTCTAACTCTCTCCTTCTGCTAGCTTTCCAATGGAAGATCAAATGACTAATTCAACCTTTTTGGATTGGGTCTCACTTCTTCTTCATGCAGATCAGCAAATGAGTTCGAAAGAACACATGTCTACGTCAAGCAAGAAAACCCACCAAACCAAGAGGAAAGGCTAAACTGACAGAAGAAGAGATGAAATACAAATATCAGAGGGTCAGGATGCCCGAATCACAGGCTG
>CM034151.1:48564487-48731037 GCA_019776745.2 Taxus chinensis
CTTGCGAGCCCAGGGGTGAAAATTTGTCCAAAGGCAGGTTTGCAGGCTGCGGGGAGATTTTTTGAAATTTTCCCGTGTGAGGAAAAAAACCAATGTTGTTCTCATGCCCCCGCGGGTCTGCCAAGGACACGTGGCACCCTCCAAGCCAAAGCAGAAAAAAATGAGGAAAGGTGGGGTGGCGGAGTAACTTGAGAAAATTTTCCAAAGGGGGAAGTAAAAGGGTTAAGTTTCACGTGCAGGCTCGTGCATGCATGGAAAAGATTTTTCCAAGGCAAGGGCGGGAGTGTGGTACCACAAAGATAAATACAAAAATTTTCCAAAACAATTTTTCTCAAAAAGGATAAAGTTTCAAGGGTTCCGCCCCACCACGTGGCAATATCCAATTGGATGCAGGATTGTGGGCCGGTGGAGAAATATAAGAAAATTTTCCAAAAATTTTTAAAAGCGCCAAGGAAGAAAATGGTGTCGCACCTCCACCATTGCCTAGGATGCATTGGAAGGTAATTTTGCTTGATTGATTTCAAATTTGAATTTTTAAAACTTCTGACAACTAAAAGACTGTGAAAAGGTTTGAGCCCGATTTTGCAATGTTTTAAAAATATTTCCTTAAGTGTTTTAGTCTAATTGGAATCATTTCGATCACCTTAAGATCAATTTAATATTTCATTTGTCTTTTATAGCTTACAGTGTCATTCTGATTAATATTTGATAAAAAATTTATAAGTATACCGTGGAATAAAAGATGGAGTTTATACAATTCAAAAAAAGGATTAGTCTATGCCTATTGCTATACTATAACAACATTGAATTCATTCCATGCTCATTTAAAGTATTTATCTTTCCTTCAGTCAAAATGTAGAAACAAAAATGTAGATTCTATTCTTTTCCAATCATGCATTTCAACAAGACAGGACAATGCATTTTCTTCATACATACTTCCTTCTTCCAGTTTTCCAACTAGGGATTTCAAATACAAAATTTTAAATATAACAATGCCATTCTGAACAAGGTAAGACAACTTCCATAAGTTCAATGAATCCTTTAGAATTCTTTCATATATATATTTTCAAAATACAACATACATAATACATGTCTTTCCTTTCTAATAACAGAACTGAATACAAAGCACAACTCTTTTACATTTCAAATTCCAACTTTTTTTTTTATTCCTTACCAAAATTCATCATACAAATTACATTTCCTTCACATTATTTCAAGGAAAAAAATAGAGTATATACTTTTTCATTTCACTTTACAAATTTCATAATCCATACAACATCTTTCCATTTCAAAACATTTACAAATTCATCCACTTCAAAGTGGGAAAGGTTACAATGGGATTTTATTACACAAGGTGCTGTCAAAATGTCTTTCTCCTCTGCTCCAGAACAGCAACATAAAAAATTTTCTTTCTTCCAATTTGATCATAATAGAAGTGGGGGAAAGGCAATGCTCTCCACCCAACCAAGACATCCAATGAAGAGGGGAAGACATCCTTCTTCATTGTCCCCCGAGCCCCAACCACAATGCAATAAGAAATGTATTTCAACTCATGGAAACAACAGGCTTCCACATCACAGAGCAATATTTCAACATGCACAGTTCAAATTAAAAACATAGTCCAAATAAAACAATAGTTTTGCAACCACATGAAAGACATCACACAAAACTCAAGCTTCACCATGCAAGCCAAATGAGCAAGAACAATGGGGGAAGTTGCTTATGCCTCCCAATGGGAATTGGGTATCCACCTGTAACAAACCACCAAAACCAACCGCTAATATAAATCATCACACATATCCTTATGCCCCCCACAATCCCTCCTTATGCCCCCAACAAAGTTTCTTATGCCCCCCACAAGGTAAGAAATGCAAGATATTTCTTTTCCATGGTGGATCCCAATCCCAAACTCCCTCCACAATAATTTTGATGCCACTGGCATTCCCTTATGCGCCACCACATGGATTCCCCATAGCCTTCTCCTACACCATTCCTAGGTAGTCTACCCAACCAACCAACAAACACACAAAACATTCACCATTCACACAAACATAAAAAGAAATAAAAGCATATATGAAGAGTTAAGCTCCTACCTCTCCATGGTAGATTTTGTTCCAAAACCACAAGCTTTCAATGCCAAAATACACTCCCAAAATCAGCAATGCCCAAGTATGAAATGCTCTCCAATCTCCTCCAAAATCAACAAGAGCTCTAAAAAGCCAAGGAAAATTCACCCCAAGGAAGCATTCCAAAAGTTCAACAACCCAAAAAAAAGCAAGGAGTTTCAATTTTATAAAAGAGGGAAGAGCAAAGGATGATGTGGATCCATGTAGGATGCCACATCACACATCCTCAAATCCAACACAAAATTTAGATTCATTATCCAAAGCACAATAAAGAGGTGGGTGAATAATATGATAATAAACTTACACATTCAAAAAAGCCCACACCCCAAAGGACTGAATTTAATAAAATGTAAGAAGAGTGCAATTAAAACTTACAATTTGTCCTCCCAAAATGCATTATAAAAGTCTAAATTTAACCCTCTAACCATAGGCAAAGTTGGTATGTAAATTTAAGAGGCATGGGACAAGTTTAACTTGTCCCACAAGCCTCCAAAATCAGCATCCAAGGACAAATTCAAATTTCCAAGGAGGTGGAGTGTTTCATACTCCAAAATCTGACTTACACATACTTACACATCACTTACCACATTTAATACAAGAGCCAACAACTTCTATAATTACTTTCTTATATCCCAAATTTTTTTGGTTTATTTATTTTAACAATATGATTATTCACATTAATTCTCCACAATTACAAGATTCATGAAAGGGGTAAGTGCATCACAAAATAAACACATGCAAACAATAATAAAAAGGAACCACATTAATAAAATACACATAACCCCTTGGTCACATTCAAATTTAATCCCCCCCATGGGAATCCCTAGTAAAATACAACACACACACACAACAAATACAGCTGCCATGGTGACCTTATTGAATTCGTCTAGAATTTCAACGTGGTTGGTCTCCAATCCCCTGATGCTTGTTGTGATATTTTTAACCTACATAATACAAATTCCCCTTCGGCCTCGTGGCCATATCAGAACATCCAAATGAATATAATATAATTTCAAAATCATCAATATATATATGAATCACAACAACATCCAGATAATCAACAATATCACTTACAATTTCATCAGCAACTATATAATCATCAACTTTAAACTCAATTTTCATTTTCTAGGTCTACTCAAAATATCCAATTATCACAAGTCTGAACAAAATCTATAATATAACCATGTCAAATAGTATATCAACATCCATAAAAAAATGTCTTTGACAATCATCATGCATCGTATATGAATTAGAGTCAACAACAATCCATGCTCTAACATCTAATTATCATACTAAATCAAAACTATCACAATGTCCATGGTATAGTCAACAGTGTCATGATCAGTATCAAAAGGTTTCAAAGGGAAGTGGGCACTACATCCCCCTCCCCTTAGACTTGACTTCCTCCTGGAAGTCATAGGAAAGAGAGATAAGAACAAATGCAACAAAAAAGGGTCACTCCCATTATGGGATTTCTTACTTCGAACAAGTGTGGGTCCACAGAGTCCCAAGTTTGGTCCAATGCAATTCAGCAAAAAGAAGGGAGATTTTAAGGGATTAGTTCTAAAATTTCTTCATGCAAGGCTACCAACACTTAAATCTAAAGAGTATTTTACGTTATCAACCAAGGTACCACACATAACAATATAACATGAAGAGTTCAAAAGAGTCGTAATAGTAACCACCAAGTACAGGAATAACAAGGATAATTCCATGGGTTTGAGAATGACCACATAGTTTCCTAAGGAGTACAACATACTACAATAATAAAAGTTAAGGTTTCTACTAAGTTTAAGCCTAGATTTCAAGATTCGTTGTCTAGACAAGGCTAGTAAAAACCAACTATGATTAAATTTGCACGAGGAACAATTCTACTCAAGGTCCCACAATTTTAGGATCACACAGGATGAGATGAATCAACAAGGACACCTAAATCAAAAAAATATTTAAAATCAAGGAATTATTCCAGGAAAGAACTTATATAACCCGAGAGGGTACAATTAACTTTTCGTGGTAATACAAGCGAATTCAAGACCACAAGGTTTCCTATAGTCTGATTTTTTTACACTTTTGTTTTAAGAATCAAACACACCATGCCAAACAAATCTAAAGAATTCAGCCATTTAGCAAAATAATATATATATATATATATATATATATATATATATATATATATATATATATATATATATATATATATCTCCCCTAGCACCTAAAATATCAATACAAGTACCATACATTATAACACAAAGGGATTTATTTATCTTATTTCATACTCAAACTCAAAATAGCCATAAAGAGAGCACAAGAAACACAAAGGGCCACTCAAGGTCATTAGGGAGAAGAACAAGTAACACGGGGTCTAATTACAATCCAAAGGTGCATCGTATCAAAAGCGAATAACATCATCTTGCACTTTCCATCCTAATGGAAAAGGGGAAACAACAACAAGGTGACCCAAGAAAATATGAAGAAAATAAGACTTCCCAAAGTTATTTTATATCCTTAACATATGTTGCCTTAAAATTACAATAACTTAGGTCTCCAAGGACAAGACAACACGCAAGGAGGTTTCTCCTCAAACAACAGATAAGTCTTAATAAAAAAGGACCACAACTTCACATTCATCGAGCTACGGGAAAATAGGGGTATGATGACTCAAAACTCCCACAAGAAAGGCACATACATCTATGAACAAGAATTACTAAGCAACTAGAACACATTACTATCCACCAGGTGTTTCACAATTTCAAGAAGGCGATAGAACTACTGGTTCAACCATACATTGCACTCAATACACATAAATCTTACTTATTTTATAACTCAACTAATTAATTCAAAAGTTGTAGTTTCATTTTCTAAGAACATTCCTTTACGAGTTTTCTTAAATAAACTTCCTCCTATTATGACATCACAAATTTATGTTATAAGGACCACTAAGGTGGGCATGATGTCTGACCATCCTATATAGGCAGAGAGCATTTATTTTAGTCGTAAGGACGGTGGATGGACAAGGTTTCCTTTATATTCTTCTACATGGTTTTTATTTCTTCTATTAATCTACCAAGGGTAAAACAAGGATCACTTCCCTTTTTCTATGCTCCAGTTTATTTGTTAAGTTCCAAGGTCAAATCTCCTTAATTATAGTTTTATGGCGTTTTTGGTTGCATTGTCTTATCAATAAAATATTAATGAGAAGGAAGGTTCAAACATATCACATAATTACTTTTATGGGAAGGAGATATAAATCCACACACCACTTTTTTTTTAATTCAAAAGGAATAAGAGACATTCGTCATAGAAACCACATTATTAATTTGTAAGGACTAGGAAACAATCAACCAACATGGATCACAACAATATTTGAGGGATTTACCAAATAATTCCAAGCATCATTAAACATTTTTAGTGGGTCTCCACAAGTCTCACAATAAATTTTCAAGGAAGGCTCATTAAAGAGTATAATCTTACTTATACGAATCTATTAAGGTTTAACAATTTTTTTGTTGTTTAGGATGGAAACATTTTACTCCCCTAATAACCAAAGAAAGTTTTCCAATCAATTCGCATGCCCCCCACAAGATACCACCAGCCAAGCAACCAGATGACAATGCAACTTTACTCCAAGGACACCACATCCACACTATAAAGCATCAAATACAATGGGGCAACCCACTAATTTACCAAATCATGGAATTTACAACCAAAAGTTATAGTTTTGTAAAAAGAATCACATTATAAAATACCACTGAGATTAAATTATCAAGATCTAATTACACTAACACCACTAACGTCATGGTCTAAAAGACTCCAAGCATCCATAAGTGTCTCCACGTAATCCAAAATTAATAGGTCATAAAGTGTTATTCATAATAGCTTAAAAAGTTAAGGAGGGGGTAGAGTTATTTATAGGTCAAGAGGGCAAACAAACACACTTAATTTACACACAATACTTGAATGGGATTACTTATAACCATGATTACCAAGATTCATACAATCCACAAGTCACTGCTTTATATAAAGAAATAAGGAAATCCTAATAAAACTTAGCATGCCATCGAAGAGAAGCCACCACTAGACAAACACTTTTCCACTAACATCCATAGCCAGCCAAAAGAAAACTAATCCTAACACAATCCAAAAGCCCATAATTAAACACTTCTACTTTGACAAGGATCAATCTCTTACCAGATTGTAAGAGAATCACCACCACCACTTATAGACTGCCAATTAAAATGTACAACACCACGAACTCTCTTCCCAACAAGGTCGAGTAATGAAAATGTCACTCTAAGATCCTAGATAGACTCAAGGTTTCATGCATCTAAAACCAAATCATAATTTTAAGAACCTAAGAATACATTAAAGACACCAAGGGTGTACACCCATACGATGAAATGTCATAATACAAGAGGCATAGAACTATCTCATCATCATGCAAGAAGTAATCCACGTAACGTTTAGCTAAGCAGCCAACAACATAACAAGCTACGAGTCACCAATCAAAAATAAAATCCAAGAAATGTTGACAATCAAGGAAAGTGGCTAAGTAGCCGCATTGCAAAGTCTGAAAATTCTCACAAAAATAAATATAAGTAAAAAGAGCCTCAGAGCTTCTTAAATCAATCATAAAATAAGATGTTGGTCCTTGATAAAATAACACAAGATTACAAATGTAAAACACAAAAGTTAACACCACATTCACTTTGCAACCTTCATGGCCACCAATAGGGGTACTCTACCTCAAGGTCAATTATAAGGCCATATACACATGATTGGGTCCAAAAAGACACTCAGAATTAATTTCCACTCTCCCATATGGATAACAAAATGAAAAACTGACAACCAGACCAACTTTCCTAACCACTGAAGGAAGGAATCTCTAAACAGCTTCTAATTAACTCTTCCCGACCTAGAACACAACCACCATTATCCAACCACAAGAATCACACCATAAAACTTATCATTCCAACATTTTAATAAGGAAGGTTCTCAAAAGGGCTTAACGCATCATATAGTTAAATCAAGATTTAGGACTTGTAAAAACAACACATCTTCAAAGGGGAGCCAAGTTTCTACTACACTAGAAGTTCACAAACATCAATTTAATTTGACATTCTTAGTTACCCAGGTTTAGAAAAAATGACACTATGCAAGCAAAAAACTCAAACAACTTGTTATTTTACTATCATTTTCATTCTGGTAGTTCAAATGAACAGATTAATGCAATATTTCTCCATACACATTTTTTTTATTTTTAAACAAGTTTGTTTTCTTAGATTCAAAAGTGTACTAGGTTTACAGTTCATGTATCAAGTTTTCTAGTGTTCCCAAGAGTCCAAGATTTTGAACCCATGGCTCTGATACCAAGTGTAACGCCCGCTAAAACAACCCACTTGAGACCCATGAACAACCTAGGTTTAGTTAGAAAATTATGGAATAATTTTTTTTAGTGTTAACGACCAAAGTCTCAAGGACAATTAAATTCAACCGATAACTTTTCCCATTATAAAGCAACAAGTGTAATAAGTCCACACCTAGCTCAAATCTCATTAGGGATTGATTTAATCAATGATTACATTGACATTTTAGCTAAATATTCCCTGATTAAAAATTTAGGGTTAAGGGACCAAAATAAAAGAAATAATTCAAACTAACAATGTATTAACAATCTCATCGAGGGTATGTACATCTCAATGGATGTTGGCACACGCCAACTGTAGGGCTGTAATTTTGAGAAGGCTTGGGTCTTCTCGAGAATACAGCGTTGTAGTTGACATGTGGTATCACCCTTCCGCATTGATCATCTAGATCTACACCCAATAGGAACTCAGACTTGAACTTAGTTTCCCTCTAGGTCTGGATAGGAGCATATTTAGGATATGAATTAGCTTCCAATGGCTCAGGGTACGTTGGCACATCCAGTCAACTTAGGTCAACCGAGTATGCACATTTACCCTAAGCCATTGTGATCATCTTCCTATAATAGGTTATGTTTTTATCTAGGGCTAGGGTTAAACCTGGAACAAGTGGACTGATGGTAGTCAGTAAAGACCAATCATGATAATCAAGGAGTGAGGTGAAGGACGTATTCCAATATGATGAGTATGTCGTCTAGGAAGAGTGACATACATAGTATGTTATAAATCTTTGGCCAAAGTATTACAAGCTTTTGGTTGTGTTGTCCTATGTCACCACATTTTTAAAAATGTGATATCAGATGAATATTAGTAGAAAATATTCATATATGTTCTTTAAACAGATCAGTCAGTACCATGTGTAGGGTAGGATGACAAAGTATACGAAGTATACGATATGTATTTGATACATAAGATAACATAAATAGATCAGTAGCTTACTGAGTTATGGAATGAATAGATTGGTGAATCATCGAGTCATTACAGTTGCATATGTTTATCCATTGAATTTTATTGGCATGGAATGTTTGTTTAAATAATTATATATTAAGAACAATGAACACTACAAAAAAAAAATTCCCTTGTTTCTAAAGTCTTAAAATGGGAATGTTATATTTTCCAAATTTACTTTCACCTCGTCGTTGTAAATTGGCATCCCATCTAGTGTCCTCTTGTTAGTTAGATGAACCAACTCCAGCACCATTTCTTTCTTTGTAGTCCTCATGTGATGGTTGTAATCACTCACGGTCATATGTCTCAAGTGTGAACCCACTCATTTCCCAGAAACACTCCATCTGGGTATTGCATTTTTGAATACCATTCCTCATTAGAGCTCGGGATGGTAGTTGTTTATTTTCCTTTGCCCTTTCCCTTTTGTTTCTTTGGTGAAACGGTCACCTTCTTTAGTTCCATTCTTTTTGTTGGTTTAAAAATTTTAAAATCATTGCTCTGCTCTACTACTCTTCTCAATATCAAAACTCAACTCCTGGAAGAAATCCTTCTATCTCTGTGCCCTAGCTATCAAACCCTAACTAGGAAAATCCTTTCACAAGACAGCACACTTCAAACAAATTCTTCTCATGCACGTGTACTCCTTCATCCTAGTTTGCAAATCTATTCTAGTCACCCACTTAGATTTCTCGGATTCTTCTTCATTCACACAAATTTATTTGGATGCCCTATTTCGCAAGAGCACTTCAACTTCTTAATAGAAAGGTAGAAATAATCACTTTCCTGACCTCATATTTATAGTTTTTGTTATCCTCTAGCAATAAATGTTATACCACCTACTAACATACTTAACATTAAATGTGGATTTTTCCACTAGGCCAACTTTAAGCGTTCTTATCCACGCGAAAAATCCTACGTAAAAAACCTTCTACAACCTTCTAGCACGCAAAAATCCAATATGATCGAAGAATCTTACACACACGTCTACAGCGTCAAAGGCACTTCTTCTATCCTTTACCTAATTTTTGTCTTCACCTACCTCATGTTGTTCTTGCACTCTTCATCCTTTTTACGTGGTAATTGTTACAAACTTCTTGACACCATAATTCATTATCCACCATTTCCCCGCGCGCTTTCTCAATATTACGCATTTCCTTCTACTAGGCCACTCAACTTGTATTATTGGCCTATAATTTACTTTGCATTACTCCACCCCATACTAAAACAGATGCGCATTCCTCTGTGCATACACAACCTTTGAAAATAATGTAGTTACCAATGCACAAGGTGCAAAGCAAAACAAAAGAAAGGAACAAGAAATGAGAAAGGGAAACACAAGAAAAAAAAAATCAATAAAGGTAAATTCTAAGATAACTGGTAATACTACCTTATTTACAAACACCAAGAAGACTTATTTATAATAGGGTTTCAACCTACTTCCATTTAAATGACTTGGTAATCTTGTCCTATCTAGCACTTGTAGCTGGAAAGTGCTTGAATCAAGAATTTACGAGATGATGTAAGGTCCCAACCAATGGACTTTCAACTTCCATAGATAGCGTAGATACTTGGAATCATATAGCAGAACCATCTTTCCAACCTCAAATTGTTTTTTCTTGATGTGATGATCATGCCATGCCTTTTATCTTGATTTTTTTGTCTTCTGACTCCATCTAGCAAGTGATCGCCTTTCATCTAACTGCATCAACTTATCAATCCTCTCTTCCAGTGATTTTTCATCATCTAATCCTCCTATGTGTGTTGTATGCAGCGATGGTAACATGAATTCAACCAGTAAAATAGCCTTCATGCCAAACACCAATTGAAATGGTGTGACTTTGTTTAACCTCTTGTAGGTTATCCTGTATGCCCATAGAACAGCTGATACCTTGTCATCCCAATCTTGTATTCTAATGTCATAGATCATAGTCAATGTGTGACTTATTATTTTTTTAAATGCCTCAGTAGTTCCATTCACTTGAGGGTGATAAGGGGTAGTCTTTTGATGGGCCACCATAAATTATGCTAACAGAATCTTGACCGTTTCATTGAGAAAACGTGTACCTCTATCACTTGTTAAGCTTAAAGGACAACCATACTTGTTGATTATGTTCTCCCATAAAAATCTAGCAGATGTTGTTGTGGTGCAATCCTTTGTAGGCATTGCCTCTACCCATCGTGTCAAGTAATCAGTGCAAGTAATGATATACCATGAACCAGTCCTTTGCACGGTTGGAGAAATTGGTCCTACAAATTCAATTGCCCATTTTTCAAATGGTTCAGTGTTGGCTATTTTTTGCAAGCGCATTCCATCCCTCTTTCCATGTTTTCCAAGGTGCTAGCAATGGTCACAGACTTTGCAAAACTCAATACAATCTTGGTAGATGTTTTCCCACCAAATCCCTATGACTAGAATCTTCCATGTGGTAGAGTTCCCTGCATAGTGTCCTCCTATAATCCCACCATAAACTTCCTCCATAATTTCCATGCGCTCATGTTCTAACACGCATCGGTGCAGAACCTCATCACGTCCTAACTTATACATATCTCCACTAATCAACATGTAGGGTGCATCACGTATTGCTAACTGATTCCTCTCCAGATCCTTCATCCCTTCCAACACCACACCTGTTATCAAGAACACTACGATATATTCCAAGTCTGAGGGCGCGCACCGCAACCTAAACAGTTACGCATCCAGTATGGTGTCCTCAATGCTTTGCGCATCGTCCCCTAAGTTAATCCTTGATAAGTGGTCAGGTCCTAAATTACTTTTTCCTGGTTTTAAAACCATTTTGAACTCAAAATCTTGGAATAATAGGACCTAACAGAATACGCGCCCTTGAAAAATGGCATTTTTCACCAAGTACTTCAATGCCATATGGTCTGTGTAGAATATAAAAGGTGTTGCCAATAGTAAATTTGAACTTGTGCAATGTGTAGATTATTGGCAATGCCTCACACTCAGTAGTTGTGTAATTTTGTTATGCTAGTGTCAAATTTCTACTAGAAAAACACAGGGGGTGATCAAAAATTACCTCACCAGGTTGTGCTAGTATTACGCCCATAGTTGTACTTGAGGCATCAACATGCCCATGGAAAGGCTTAACCCAAGAAGGAAAAATTAGTATGGGAGTAGAGACAAGCCTATCCTTCAAGTTGTCAAATGCCTTCTATTGTGCCTCTCCCCAAAGAAAGGGACTCTTGTGTTTTAGTAATTCTTCTAAGGGCGTGGTGATCTTGGCATACCCCTTGATGAATTTCCAGTAGTACCCCGTATGCCCAAGGAATCTATGCACTACGCTTTGACTAGTAGGATCCCCTAATCCCACAATAACTGCAACTTTGGCGGGATCCACTAGTAAGCCTTCCTTACATATAATATGTCCTAACAGAGTTCCAAATGGAGTAGTAAAGACACATTTCTTAATGTTGAGGGATATCCTCAATTGCTGACATCTTTCAAACATCAGCCTCAAATTGTCACAATGGTCTTTTACAAACCCATACACAGTCCAATCATCCAACTAAACTTGAAGAAATTTATGGATGAAGTCCTAAAATGCTTTTACCATGATGCGTGAAAACACAGCAGGCGCATTCTTCAATCCAAAAGGCATAACCATCTTCCTCTAGTCTTCCTTTGCAATCTTGACTTGGTGATACCCTGAGAACCCATCCATGAAAGAGTATACTTCACGCCTGGCTACTCCCTCCAAAATATCTTCAGTAAAGGGGGTTGGAAAAGGATCGATGATACATACTGCATTCATCTCCCTGTAGTCCACACAGATCCTTATCCTCCCATCCTTTTCATATTGATGACCATTGGGCTTATCTATTCTGATTCCTCCGTAACCTCAATGATACCAAATGCTATCGTCTTGTTTATTTCTTCCTTGACCCATACGCACGGATTTGGATTCATCTAATAAGGCCTCTTCTGAATCGGGTGCGCACCTTCCTTCAACTAGATCTTCATCTCCCCCAAGGAATGGTGGACACCTTTGAGTTCATGGTACCCATGAGGGAACAAATCTTGGAACTGGTGAAATATATCAGTGACCTTCGAAACTTATTTTTTCCCACCAATAGTCCCCAATGATAGTTTCCTTAGGTTTTGTCTTTGTCCCAATGTTAACCTCCTTTGTTTTCAATGGCTTGTGGTAGGCGCAAGCATGCTCATTAGCACTATCTATGACTTCGCGCGTACCTTCAAAATGGTTAACATCCAAACTTTCCATTTCTTTGTCATCTACTACATAGACCATTTTTCCTTTTTCCTTTTTCATGTACACGTGCTCAAGTTGTAATTCCTCTGATTCTTCTTCATTAAGGCACATGTCCAAATCAAGCTCACCCAGTAATTACAGTAGCCTATCTTCTGTCATAGCACTATCTCCCATCGTAAGGCATTTGATTACTTGCAACACCTTATCCACTGATGGCTTGGTACTCCTATACTCAAAATCTTGAATGAGATCAGCTTCCAACTCCTACCAATTACCTGTTTGACAACACATCTACGAATGAATATACCATGTGCACATAACCTTTTAAGGTGGAATAAAACTTATGTGCCCATAACGAAGGCGGTAAAACTTTTTTTCTTCCCATCCAGGCCTTATCACATGCTTGGATATGAAATGAGACGGTCTCTTTACCATGTTAGTCTTAGATCACAGTGGTCACATTGCTCCTAGATAACCTTACAAAAAATGTGAATCTTACCTCACGCCATCCTAGGAGGCTCTCCCAATGTGTAGCCCACAAGTGCGCAATAGTTCTGAGCAGGTTATAACTAAGCATCCCCCTTCTCTCGTCCTTATTCTTCCACTAGGCCTCCATTTCTCGCAAGAAAATTTCAAGGTATGGTCCTCCAGAGTAAATTTCCAACTTCTTTCCTCCTATGTTTTTTGACTAAGCATGCCCTCGTTACCATTCTTACAAATCCTCTCAACTTTCACCCAACTAACTCATAAGTCCCATGTGCCCTATTGTCACATGTCATGCTAGTGGTATCACTCAAGGATTGAGCATCTTCAAATTAGATGACTCCCTCCATGGGATGAATTATCTCCAGATCTATGATGGAGCACACATAGATTTTGTTAAGGAATTCCTATCCTAAGGGCTTAGTATAGGGTATATACTTCCCATCTGTTATAGGGATAATCACCCTTTCTTCCTTGATCTCAAAACTGATATACCCCATATTAAACCATAGGTCAGCATTATTCTTATAACACCAAGGGCACTCAAGCAACACTGGAAAGTTTTCTTCCTTGGTGAGTGCCAATACTACAAAATATCTAGTGAACTTGACCCCTTGAATAGTGATAATTGCATCCTTCAGGACTCCAATATGCATTGGCTTTGTCTTGTTTGCCATATACAACACATTTAAAGATGGTTGTAATGTGGGCCTTCCTATTTGATGTCAAGCATCCAAGGTAAGAACATTGACCTCCACTCTTGTGTCGATGAGGATATTACTCAGAAGCCAACCATCAATAATTACATTCAATGTAATCTCCTTATCATAGTCAAGGTTGTGAGGAGGAAGGTTTGCATGCAAAACTTTCCTTTTACGCTCTTCTTCGACGCGTGGTACCTTCTCCCTCAATCATTCTCCGAGCAAGGGAATAATATTCTCTTACCTTAACATCTTACACACTTCATTGACCTCATCCAAGTCATCCTTTAGAGCCTTAGAACTCTTCCTTTTCTCCAACTACTTTGATTTCTCCTTTAGCCATTGGATCTCCCCTTGCAAACTCCGAATCACATCCATAGTCTCTTGATACACCTCCTTCTGATGAGCAGGGTTTAGATACTTTCCATGTACCACTTCCTCTCTTAAAACTAGTGTCCTTTGTCTTGGCATCTCCTTGGTGGGTGTAGCCTCTACTCACATCGTCACCAATACAAGTTCTAGTCCTGACTCACGCGCCACTCTTGGAAACCACTATGAATTGGCATTCTTGATTCTTACCATACCATCACCTTTGTCCTTCCATTTTTTTTGGTTCATATGCTCATAAAGCTCTAGACTCTCTTTGTACATATGTTTCTTCCCACACCACGAGCATTGCAACAGATCAGGACACTCTTGCTTGTAATGCTCTATAGATCCACAGTTATAACATGTTCCTCGTGGGAATTCACTTCATCCTCTATCACGGTTACTGTGACCACAAAATCCTCCGTGAAAACCTCTTCCACGCACTCCTCCATCTGTGTTCCCTTCATAGCGACAATCATCATCCTTTGAACTTCTTACAAGACTAGTCTAGCACACACCAAGATCAATAACATCATGGATCTGATCAATCAGTCTATAATCCTTGGTATCATGAGTCGTAGAGGTATAGATCTTGCAATAGTAAGATACATCCTTACGGATTACACAGTGTCGTGCTTGTTACCTATCCAAGTTAATGTACCAAACTAAACACAAAAACCTTGAAAAACTCAAATGAAATTGATACCTGATGGACAAGATCCGAAGATGTAGATGGATAGGGAAGCCAATGTAGATAAGACGGGCGCACACAAACAATCGTGCACATTAGATCCAAGAAACCTGTGAGACACCAATGCTTGAAAGAAAAAGACCACGTTAAAAGACTTTTAGGTGGACTGCCCGAAAAGCGGGTCTGGGAAGCGATAAGCTCCCTCGGCGGATGTCAGTCCACGTTTTCAATTAAGTAAAGAAGCATACATGATAAAAGATGTATGTACAAGACTAGATTTTCTGATCAAAGTAATAAACAGAATCTAATCAATAGACAAAAAGCAATAGAAAATAGGAAACTATGAAAACAAAGCTGGATTTGTGTTACCTGTGTCCTTTTACCTTTCTGTAGGATAATCGGTGTTGGTTTTGTAGAATCGGCGTCGACTGGTTAAGATCGGCGTAGACCGGTATAGATCGGCATCGATCCGAGGCAACGTGAAAGAAGGTTTTGGAAACGGAAAATGAAGGTAAGATCGTCAACGTCCGCTGAATCTGCAAAGGCCAGAGAGATACTGGCAAGGCTCCACCTGTGCTAGATGCAGGAACAGAGTCGCCAGAAAATCAATGGAGACGTGCGATGTCGATGTGGTAAGAGTAAAGTAACGGTGCTCCTCTCAGGGATTGATTTGGACAAGATTCACTCTCACTCGATAGATAATACTCAAACTTGATGTTCAGAACTCTCTCGTTCTCTCTCTTACAATCTGTGTCTAACTAGAACTGAGTTCTGGGCTTCTATTTGTAATCGGCGCCGACCGAGATTAAATTGGCGCCGTTCCGAAAAATTGGCGTCGACCGAGTACCGGTCGGCGTCGATCGGGGAACAAACTCCCGAAATTTCCAAAAGGAGTGATTTCTAGGAAGATAAGAGTGATCCTTTCACCTCAAGTACGGGAGATATCCCGCTACTCGGTTTGGGAGGAGGAGAAGTAGGGGGGATATGTGGATTAAATAGATATGGGGTAGATAAGTGGTTGGGATACATGTAAAAAGGTGTAATTAAATAGTTAATATTTAATTACTCATGGGTAAAACACAATGGGGTGAATTAAGTTTAGGATAGGTATTTAAATCACAAATTGATTAATACTCCAAGGGGGTAGTGGTGATGTAAACGTGCCCCAGGTTACCCGAGAAGGTAAATGAATGTGAGGGACACTAAATTGAGTAACCAATTTTAAGTGTCTACATTTTTCCCCTTTTTGTTAAGTAACTTGCGATAAGCAAAGTTGTAAGACAAAAACAAGGAGGTGGAAGAAAAGAAGAGAAAGTGATGATGCGATCCCCCTCAAACTAGGGATGGGATGGGTGATAGAACAAACGATCCCAAGTTTGAAAAAGGTAGATGAAAACGCAGGATGCCCCAGCTGGATGTCTGGAGTAGATCTAATCATTAATGATGCACAAAAATAAATAAAGAGGCAACAACCTAAGGAACTCACATTGGTAGGGTAGACTAGACGGTCTCCTCATGAGACGACGTTAGTACCTATAGACCCATGAGTGTAAGGAGGGCTGCAAAATAATCAGCTTCTAAAGAGAGACACATTGGTAGGGACAACTAGATGGTCTGCAAAGCAGACGACGTTAGTGCCTACAGACCCGTTAACTCTAAGCTGGCAAAAAGTACGAGTGCCCCACGCAAAGGGAACAAACTCGAAATGGACGGTAATATCGAAAATATGTGCCAAAAGGCAACATTCAGCGCACAATAATGACCAGATAAATAAGCCAAGCATTAACACTATGGCAAAAAGATATGGAAAATCGGCAGCGATCACACTAATCGGTGCCGACCAAAAAAATTGGTGCCGACCGTTCACAGCACATATAAATATGTGAACGGAAAACGTGAATGATTTATTTACACCGTGACGATTGATTCAGAGAGAGTCAAAAATTGGATTTGAGCACCATGGAAGCCTCTGAAAGTGGTCAGAAGCGGAGGAGGACACGACCTGGGGTAAGTGGTTCCTCCTGACTCGTCATTATCTTATTTATTCTTTATTATTTTATTTTATGTTTTTTTTTTGTTTTTTTTTTGTGGGAGGCCAGAGTGTGTTTTACATCCGGCCTGACAATCGGCGTCGATTGGTAGAATCAACGCCGATGTTATGAAAGCGGTGCCGATTGAATTCAATCGGCGTCGACTATATAAGATTGACGCCGATTGTATTTAATCGACGCTGATTGGATAGGACATCTGGATGAAAATGATAAAATTTGTTTTGGATGTTCAAATTTGGGTAAATATGAAGCTAACATTGCTCTTGATGTTGTGGATGCAGGCGCAAGAGGTACTACACATGAGGGATGTGATTCCCAAGTTACTGGAGACCATTCTCCCTGACGTCACTGACGCAGATTGGCGCCACTTAGAGTTAGTCGGGCTCAGGGGCTTTCGGTACTACATACGAGTGCCGCGAGATGTAGAGTTGATGCGAGCACTAGTGCGACGATGGGATAGCCAGACTTGCAATTTTTGGTTCAGGACGGGTGAGATGACCATCACCCATGAAGACATATACAAGATTTTGAGGCTACCGATCACTGGGGATCCGATAGAGATTACGCCACGAGAGCAGCAGCAGAGGGCCCTAGTTCAATTATATAGAGACAGGGCGGATGATTCAGAGATAGTGTCCGGGGCAGTGAGGATAGCCTCGCAGTATAGACAGGATGTTCCCAGGAGCAGACGGATAGTGTTGATTTAGATGGTGATCTCCTACTTTGCTCTACCAGATTTGGGAGGTGGGAGATTCCCATTGTTATTACTAGATTGTGTTTGTGACATCCTGCAGTTCAGACAGGTGTTCATATTCGCTGATGCCTTGATAGCTCAGATATATTATGAGTTATGGATGTATACCACTGGCCAGAGGACAAGCATTGATGTCAGTTTTGTGCTCCATTGCTGGGCATATGAGCACATAGCAGTGATTAGGCCATCCAAGCTTCCTTAGATGCCAGCAGCAGTGGGGGCTATTGATTATGGATCCTAGCGATGGCGGGCTGATATGGCCCCGGCAGATATAGGGAGATCTGCAGATTGGTATGCCGAGCATTTCAGGATGCTGACACCAGATCAGGTCATCTGGAGACCATATCGGGGATTTCTGACATGGGCCGGGCAGGATGCTCACTTGGTGGAGTTGAGACGGAGCAGGATGGTTAGGGGACGCAGGCCTGATATGTGGGAGCGCGTCCCGTTTATACAGGTATTGAGACAGTTCAGCCTAGTACAGACAGTGCCGACTACCTACAGGCCTTATAGGTGAGACAGCATAGAGACTGATCTACCAATTTTGATCCCGGCAGATCCATTGAGAGAGGCCCCAACCTCCATAGATAGTGATGATGACGCTGGAATAGATGATGGTTATGCGGCATGGTATGCGACAGAGCTACCACGACACCTTCCAGCATTTATAGATGCCGATGAGGAGGATATGGCTACAGTGCTGGAGAGACTGGAGGGAGAGCATGCGATCCTTACGCAAACACACCAGGTGGCTCTCGAGGAGATCAGAGCTCTAATAGAGGAGAGGGATGCCCTGATTTTGGAGAGAGACACCACTCGTCAAGAGTGAGATACAGTGATCCAGCAGAGGGATCGCTACCATCGACATAGGGAGGCCCTCAGGGCCAAATATGGTGATACAGGTACTATGTCAGAGTCTGGGACACAGGGCATGACCATAGGAGGGGTAGCACCAGTAGCACCAGCAGCACTAGCAGCAACACTACGAGCACCTGGTATTGTGAGCCTGAGTACATACCAGTCTCTCCTCGCTGAGGTGAGATACTATGAGGATGCCCTAGCATAGCATGCCCCAGATGTGCCTTGTTACGGGGCAAGGAGGAGATCTGCGACAGCCACAGCGAGTGAGGCATCAGAGGGAGGGAGCACCGAGAGAGACTGAGGTGGGCAGAGGCCCCCAGTAACAGGTGCATCTAGCTCAATAGGCGGCGGCCAGGAGAGACAGCTTGGTCCAGAGGAGGGTGGAGGAGATAGTGTCCTCCACCTATCAGATTTCATGATATAGATATTGATGTATTTTTGTATCAATGTAGTGATGTGGCCTCGATTGGAAGGCATTTTATAGATGGCTTGATTGAGAGCCACCCATTTTTTTGTTGTACAGACACACATGTATATATATAGATTCATCATTTCCTTTGTCATATGATTGTTCTCCTAGTTTTGATTTTGATATACATGGATAGATGTAGCGTAATTGTGATGGATATAGACATAGACTGATAGATGATGAATATATGTGATTGGATAGACATAGATGTAGAGGACATAAATAGATGTGATTTGATGTGATTGATATGTGGATTTAACTTGATTGAGAAAATAGATATAGATAGATGTAATGTTACTTGGATAGACAAGTGATTAGATGATGTGATGGATAGGTGGGATTTGATAGTTGGAATGGATTTGATATTTTTGAGGTTTTAATTAAATTTTGATGAAAATAGATAGACCCACATGTGTTTATAATAGAGGCGATGATATGTGTTTTGGACAAAGTATATCAGATGAAATTAGATAAATGATAGAGTTTGATTAAATTAACATGTTAAATGTTAATTTAATTGGATGAAATAATTGGAAATACTCTCTGCAAGAGCCAAGGACATAACGAAAACGACCTTGATTAGAAATAAAGGAAATACACCCAGATAAGAGGATAAATGATAAGCCGGGCTCCCAACCGACCATAAATAGAATCTTGGATAGGAAACCAAAAGATCATGCATATAAGGCCCTATATGAGGTTAAAATAAACCTGACACTAACTAGCCGCAAACCAGATTTAGGAGGGAAACGGAAGGAGCAGTAAGTAGGTATCTTGTCGAAATTTACAAGGGACAAAATACATGTTCATACTGAGAAAATAGGATTCTCCATATGATCGACAAAAGGTCTTATATCTCAGCTTCATGATCTCTGGCAGAAAAGCAAACTGATCAATGCGGGAAGTTTGCTAGATATGGAAAGACTGATCAATACGGGAAGTCTTTCAGCGATGCTAAAAAGTGTATAAACTGACTAAAAGGCTGATCAATGCAAGAAGCCTTGAGAATTCCTTTGAGAAATAGCCGTCCTTCAAGGGAGCAGTCTGTATTTTGAACTTTAATGATAGCCATCCTTCAAGGGCATGGTCTATATTTTTTGATTCATTTGATAATGTATAGATAGTTGTCCTTCAAGGGATCGGTCTATCTTTTTTTGGATAGCATCTCTCTTTTTTTCTTTTTTCTTTTTGAAAAATTTTTTGGAAGAAGCTGAGTTTAGACCTAGATAGATCAGATAGAGGGGAAGAAAACGTATAAGAGCACGCACTCATGCCCTGAGTAGATCCGATTAAGATAAGCACTTGGGACAGATGAAGCGGTGATTAAGGTATTCCTACCATGAGGAGGAACATATCCAGAAGAAAAATGTAATGAGTAGACCCGCGATACTCATATTTAAGGTAAAAAAATACAATAGGCGGAGAACCACATAGTTTCGAATCACCATGAAAGTATATGACTGGTTGTTAGATGGATGAAAGATCTATCTTGCGACTAAATTTGTGTAAGATAGATTTTAACAGTAGAAGGGCCGTAGATGCAAGGCATTAAGAGGTTCCACTTTAGGTATACCATCCATGGAAGATAGACAATAAGCCCCAGACCCATATTTATGAGTGATAATGTACGGGCCCATCCAGTTGGGAGCAAACTTACCACGTTGACTCCTTTCGAGTGTAGTGACATTTTGGTTTTCTTTAAGAACAAGATTACCAATTTTGAAGTCACGGTGTTGCAATGCTTGTTATAAGCACATTTGACATGCTCAAGATAGACGTGATGATGTTCAAGAGCATTGAGATGCCGCTCATCTAATAATTCAAGCTGTGCTAGACGATTTTGATGATAGTCCTCATCAGAGACAAATTCTCTGAGAGAAACATGGAAAGATGGGATTTGGACTTCCAAAGGAAGAACAGCCTCAGACCCATAGACGAGAGAGAAGGGAGTAGCACCAGTAGGAGTACGAATGCTAGTCCAATAATCCCAGAGTGCGAAAGGGATATGTAAATGCCAATCCCTACCAGCTCGACTAGTTACCTTTGCGAGGATATTACGCAAAGTTTTATTGGAAGCTTCGGCCTGGCCATTAGCTTGAGGATAGTATGGAGAAGAAAAGCTGAGTTTGATATTGAAAGCGTCGCAGAGGTTCTGCAAATTAATGTTCTTGAAAGACCTACCGTTATCTGTGATGAGTTTGTGTGGAACACCAAAGCGACAAATGATGTGTTGATAGACAAAATCAACTATGGGTTTAGCTTTTGTTGAAGAAAGAGGGATAGCCTCCACCCACTTAGTAAAGTATTCTATGGCAGTAATGATAGAATGATGATGCTATGAAGAACGGGGATTGATGAGACCAATGAGATCAAGACCCCATTGCGAAAAAGGCCACAAATCCGCTGCAGGTTGTAAAGCTTGACTAGGGATATGTGTGAGATTGGAATGTTGTTGACACTTGACACATTTCTTAGTATATTCACAACAATCTCGATTAAGAGAAGGCTAAAAATATCCCAAACGTAAGATGTGTTTAGCTATGGCCAAGCCACTAAAATGTCCACCACAGATACCGTCATGGACCTCCTGAATAGCTTTAGACGATTCAAGGTTTTTGAGGCACCGAAGCAAAATACCATCAAAGCCGCATTTGTAGAGGACCCCGCCTAGAATAGTATAGCGATTAGCGCGTTGGATAAAATATTTTCTACCATTGGAAGTCAGATCTGGAGGAAGCATTGAATGAGATAGATAATCAACGATCTGTTGATACCACTCATCCTGAGTATTAGTTGTGATAGTATGGATTGAAGTTAGTTGCCTAAGATGAGATGGTTGATCTAATCGTTGCACAACCACATAAAGTCGCGAGTCCTCGGTAAAAGGTGGGATAAGCGAGGCTAACAAAGCCATTGTATCTGTGAATCGATTCACAGTACGAGGAATAGCTTGGATAGTGAATTTATCGAAAGATTGGAGCTGAATGAGAATGATATCATGATATTTTTGAAGGATATCATTCTTGCACTGATAGACGCTCGTGACTTAATTAACGATGAGTTCAGAATCACCAAAGATGTCAATATGACGAGCATCGAGATTAATGGCATTTTGAATACCCAAGACAAGAGCTTCATATTCAGCCATATTATTGGTGCACTCAATGTTCAATTTGTGTGTAACTGGGATAGGCATACCCCAAGGAGGAATCATCACGAAACCTGCACCTCCCCCTTACTGACATTTGGATCCATCAAAGAAGAGTTTTACCTTAAATGGAGATAGACCTAAATCAATTTGTTGGATAAATTCATCGGGGAATTGAGCAAGGGGGACTTGTGTGTCCAGAAGAGGAGCATCAGCTAATTGATCTACAATGACCTGACCCTTGATAGACTTTTGCGGGATAAACTCGAGATCAAATTCTGTCATAAGCATGAGCCAACGAGTGATACGATCATTGTGATAAGGCTTCGCATGTATTGTCTTGAGTGGATTGACACTTGTGACAATGTAAGTTTTGTGATTAAGGAGGTAATGACAAAGCTTAGAAGTTGTGAAGAAGAGAGCACAACATAGCTTTTCAGCTTCGGAATAACGTGTTTCATACTCATGGAGGGTGCGACTGATGTAATAGACAGCTTGTTCTTTACCGCAAGCATCCTGATGCGAAATCATGGCTCCCAGAGCATGGTCAGTCACAGAGATATAAAGATAGAAAGGCTCCCCCTCGCGTGGAGGTGTAAGCACAGGTGGAGAAAGAAGATAAGCTTTGAGATCATCAAAGGCCTTTTGGCAATGCTCATCCCATTCAAAATGAACATTCTTACGGAGGAGATGATGAAAAGGTTAACAATGGTCCGACAATTGTGAGATAAAACAACGCCCTGATTGAAGACGTCCTTAGAGACTGCGAAGTTGCTTTAAGTTAGAAGGGGGAGGCATCTCAAGGATAGCTTTTATTTTTGCGGGGTCTACTTCAATACCCCTAATGGAAATGATAAAACCTAAAAGTTTACCAGTGAGAACGCCAAACACGCAGTTAGATGGATTTAGACGAAGACAAAATCGAATAAGCCTCTCAAAGAGAGGTGTAAGAATGGAAAGATGATCCTGACGGTGTTTGGATTTACCGAGGAGATCGTTGATGTAATCTTCCACAGTTTTGTGTAAGAGATCATGGAAGATGTAGGTCATTGCTCGCTGATAGGTTGCTCCTGCGTTCTTAAGACCGAAAGGCATGACACGATAACAAAAGGTCCCCCAAGGAGTTATGAAAGAATTCTTATGTTGGTCTTCTGGTGCGATGAGAATTTGATTATACCCAGAGAAACCATCCATAAGAGAAAGCATCTCATGACTCGCAGTTAAATCTACGAGTTGGTCGATATTAGGTAGGGAAAATCATCTTTTGGACAAGCAAGATTGAGATCCCAAAAGTCGGTACAAATTCAAATTTTCCCAGTAGCTTTAGTTACTGGTACTACATTGGAAACCCATTGTGGATAATCGATGGGTTGGATGAAATTATCCGAGAGCAAGTGCTGCAACTCTTCTTTAACAAGCAGGGCTACTCTAGGGTGCATTTTACGCAATTTTTGTTTAACTGGTTTGATGTCGGGAAGAGTAATGATATTGTGGACCACGATATCGGGATCGAGTCCTGGCATATCCTCATATGACCAAGCAAAGGCTTGACGATGGTTGGAAAGAAAATTGGTAAACTCTCCTAACTCCTGTGGATTAAGGGATTGGCCGACCTTAATGATGCGAGGGTCTTTAGAAGTCCCTATATTAAGGTCGACAGTGGCTTCGTTGAGAAGCGTAGACGTGTCAGAAGGAATAGTTTTAGGAAGATAGGAATCCTCTGCCCCCAGATAGGTGAGGATAGAATCATCATTCACACAGTGGATAGTGTTGATAGTAGGAGAGTCGTCTCCAACTATTTCAGGGAAAATTAACGGTATGGAAGTGGACCTGTCATTAGTCTTATAGGCTAGTGGCCCTAAGGAAATGGTATTGACTAAAAAAAAAGTTAGATGGGATGGAAATGGCGTCGTCCACATCGAGTGATGCTTCTGACCTAGCGGGAGAAGATGGTTCCTCAATAGGAAGAGACTCATCGAGAACAGTGATGGTGGATTTTGAAAGAGGTTTAAATCCTAAACCAAATTTTTGATGTGGCTTGAGAGTTGGAATGGACGCGAGGTCATGTACACCTTGTTCATATTTTCCCATGCCAAAGCCCTTCCATGCGCATCGATATAAATAAGTTTTTGCAAACGTGGGATTCTGTAGACAATCAAACCCTATTGAATAAGGTTTGGTCCTAAGAGGAGAATCCGGGCGATAGTGAGGTGTATCAAGACCACCGTAAATGAAATTAGTCTATTGATGGGGCAGACCAATGGTGACGATGCGACCAAGACCTGGCTTATATTCAGGTTGTTTGTTTGGTCTACCATACTCACTAGGTTTGAGATGGGCGTCAAAAGAAAGGAGAGGAAACTCTCCCAGTGAGAAATGCTACAATGTCTCTTCTAGATTTTGTAAATCCGATAGTTTGGTAGCAGGTATGGAAGAGGATGAGGCCTCGTCAGGAGAACAAGCATTCTCCTTTAGAGGGGCAGACCCTATGGTCATGTAGCATTGTGCAGAAGGAAAAGGATCTCCTGGATGAGTATAGATTTTTCCCTCATATTGATATTTTAAGCATCGATGGAGGGTGGATGGGACACAATGCATTGCATGAATCCAGGAGCGTCCAAGGATCATATTGTAGTGGAATTTCCCTTCAACAATGTAAAAGAGTTCGTGAAGCAATTTCTTACCTACTCGAATGGGTAGGACCACAGTTCCTAAACTAACTGCTATCTGATCGTTAAATGATCGAAGAACGAAAGGCGGGGGTGACACTACATTCTTCGGTAACTTAAGTTGCTCGAATGTGTGTAAGGAGATGACATTGAGTGCAGCACCACTGTTGATCATAATGTGTTTTAATATAGTGTTGTCAATTTGGACTGTGATAAAGAGGGGAGCCTCCAAATCCTCAGAAGAAAGGGAAGGAATTTCTGAATCTTCAAAAGAAATGGTGGTTGATGGTCTATTCAATCCAAAAACCATCTCGAAGGGCTGGGGCTCATCTGAATTCACTACGATGCGACGCAGATTATCAATCAGAGCTTGGCGATGTTGCGGAGAGGATTGAATGAGGTCAAAAAGAGACATTTTGACCAGAGCCTGGGTGAGCTGTTTCATAACACTCTCCTCAACTGATACGGGAATTTGAGCCTGAGGTGCAGCACGAATAGAGACCCGAGGTCTCAGGGCTAATGAGGAAGGAGGAACTCCTTCGGGGGCTACAGAAATGACAATCTGTGGTCAAGATGTTGTAGATGAGGATGGATTATCATACTATTGGGTTCTAGTGGTGATATGAATTGTGTCGATTTGAGAAGGTGGAAGATCATTTGGAGTGGAATCACTAGAAGTAGAGGTCTGAGTAGATCGTTGGGGCTCAGAGGGAGCTAAGATGATAGGAGATACTTGTTCCTCCTCCTCTTCTAGCAAAAGATCACTTTCTTCCAAAAGGCTGTTGACGACAAATTGAAGGGCTTTACATCCCTCGGTATCATGACCTGGGGTACGGTGGTAAGCAAAAATCAAATCAGAGTTAAACTAGGTAGGTTTAACTCCTTTAGGGTTATAGGGTTTAATCGGAGGAAGAGATATGGATGAAGATTGGATGAATTGGTGAAGGATTTCAGTGTAGAACCCGGTAGACAAAGATGAGGACAGAGATGATGAAGGCGCCTCTTTTACTTCAACAGACTGCTGAGGTAAAAGAACCTGCATGTTAGTTTTGACAGTATTTTTAGGGATCATTTTATTTTTTTATACATCTGGAGGAGCAGCCTTGGGCACTTGAGATGGAAGTAAGTGAGACATGATTGATTTCAATGGAGGAGGAGCCCCTAAAATAGATTTTGAAGATGATGGAGATGTGACAAGTGTTGTGATCTTCAGAGATAAAGGAGGCTTCTTGGTCGAAACTAATGATGATTTAGATAATGTCAATTTAGATGAGGAAGAAGCTCCCAAAGTAGGTCTAATCAGAGGAACAGAGGGTGCCCTAGTTTTTGGTAATGAAGATGACGATTCTGATAAAAGAGGTGACGTCTTTTTAATAGGTAAGTCCACTTTTCAAGGTGTTGGTGAAGAATGTGTTGTAGAAGAAGATGATGGTTTTGATAGGTTTGCAGAAGAAGGCACCTTCTCAGCAGATAAATCCAATCTTTTATGAGGCGTAGATAGAGATTTTTACGGGAAAGCACCCAGAGTCTTGATGGTTCGAAATATGGGCTTTCCTTTTTCAGGGATGGTTACAACTTCCACCGCATAAGGTGATTGTAACCTTTTCAGGGGAAACAAAGGGGGAGATGCTGATGACGCAACATTAGATTTCAGTTGTCTCGGTCTAAGTTCAGGCACCAAAAGTGTGGGTGCTGGTGCTACTTCTTTAGATTTTCCTTTAATAGGAAAAGTAGAATCGGTGATGGAAGAAGTGAGTGATGAAGAAACAGTTCCTTGCAAGGGAGCTACTTCTAGTACAGTAATTGTGGGTGAAGCTACTGTAGGAAAGGAAACGGGAAGAGTCAAAATCGAAGATGCTTCCGTCAAAGTTGGTACAACTATAGGTACGTTTACCAATGGCATAGTCGTAGCAAAAATGGGGAGAAACAAAAGTAGATGTATATGCGGTGGAAACCCGAAGGGATGTAATTGCCTCGAGCATTGAAAGAATATCTGATGATGAGACAGATGAGGATGATACTGTCTCGGGTATGGATGGAAGGTCAGACAAAGAAGAGGAGAGAGATGAATCTATATCTAGCAATCTTGGAATATTCAAAGATGGACTATCTGCAAATGGTGGAATCTCAGCGATTAGTGAAGTGGAAGGAGGTTCTGATTCGGTTGATGTGTTCGCAGATGGCTTAGTTTTAGAAGAAGATTCTTCAGTAGAGATGAAGCTAATAGTATGAGTGTTTCATTTTTGAGACTCTGAAGCATCATGGTTCGGGGAATGATTAGGAAAAGGTTGTTTAAAAACATCCAGCGCTTCATTTGGGGGAGCATTTGGGTTATCCAGAATGAGCTCGCCTTTATCAATGAATTTCTGGACAAGATTTTTGAAGGTCTGACATCGTTCAATGTCATGACCTTTGGTTCTATGATAATGACAGAAGTCATTTTCCCTATACCAAAATGGTTGTTCTTGGCTTTCATCAATATTCCTAATGGGGGGAAGTTCGATCATGTGAACTTCCAACATTTTTTTTAGGATAGAAGCATATGATTCCCCCAACGAAGTGAAATATTGAGATGACGAGGCCCCTTTTCGAGAAGATGAGGAGTCTCTTCATGGTGTTTGATTAGAAGTGTTATCGGCTCGTGATGTTTTTAATACGATAGCATTGGTGGATCCTTGATTCTTGTCTTTAGAAGTGGAAGGATTTGATTTGGTAAACCAAGAAAAATCTGGTTTAAACTTAGAGCGAAGTTTTAACTTCCCTTGTTCAATGGCGCGAGACTCAAGTTTGCATGCCATCGTAAAGGCTTCTTCAAATGTATGAAAGGTCTAGATCCTTAAACTGGAAGAAATATGGTTAGCACAAGATCGAGTAAATAACTCGATATGTTGAGATCGAGGAAGGGAGAAAGATAATTGGTTTATTATCCCTCTCCAATGAGCGACAAAGTCTGCAATAGACTCATCATCAAATTGATGAATGTTATAAAGATCTGTAATCGAGATCTTATGCGCGATATTTATTGAAAAGTTTTCAACAAACATCTGGGCCAATTGAGAGAAAGAAAACAAGGAATGTTGAGGATTGTTATTGTACCAGTCTAAAGCAGGACCTGCTAGAGACATAGGAAAAGTGCGGAGCATAAGCTCCTGATCCTGGACTATGAGATAGCAAGCATGTTTGAATGCTCACAAATGCTGTTGAGGGTCCTCCCGACTATGAAATTTTGAAAATTTAGGAAGTTCCCATTGGGGAGGATAAGACTTAAAAGCCACTGATGGGTGAATGGGTTCATTACACACTTCTTCAAAAGAGTATGAAGGACGATCCCCTTTGGTGGAGGCTTCCAAGTCTATGATTTTCTTGAAAAGAACTTGAACCATGTCAAATTGAGGAGGAGGCACACTGGCATGTCCTACATAAGAAGCAAATGGTGGATGTGGTTGAGGTGTCAACGGGGGATTCATCTGTTGATTGATAGGATGATAAGAGTAACCAGGTGTTCTGGGTGATGCTTGGTGGGGTATTTGCTGTGAAGGAGCCTGTGTATAAGCAGGCTATGAGACAATAAGTGGTTGAGAAAATGAATGTTGGATGACGGACGGAGCTTGTGATTGGTGGAATCCTATGATTGTTGACTAAATCGGAATAGATTGAGGAACATGGGTGTTGATTTGATTGGACATGGTGGGGAACAAGACCTGAAAGAGGCTTTTTACTGCCGGATTAGTTATTAAGGGCGCCTATGCTAGAGGATGGGCGAAGGTCATTGTTGCTGGAACATTGGAAGAAAAACCAACTGGAGGACGAGAAGTAGGAACCAACTGACTAGTCGAAGGGGGTTGACTCATAAAGAGTTACTGACCCTGGGACACAATGGACGACATAGATGAATTAACAGCAATATGTGGGTGTGCAGACGTGCCCATTATAGCCAGAGAAGAGGATTTCTCAGAAGTAGGTTGTGGAATAGTCGAGGTAACTACGGCATTAGGAATAGGTAAGACTATTTGAGAACTAGTCGACATGGTCGATGGAAGAGAAAAAGGAGGCACAGGTTTGTCACCCTCTTCCGTGGTTCGAGGCAAGAAAAATGATGCTAACTGTTCTACAAAATCCTGGGATGGTTCACAAGAATAATCGTACACTTGTTGGATTGGTGGTCCCTAATCAGATATTTGAATAGACTTGTGTACTAGGTAGTCCATAAGGGCTACCAGATTGCGATCAAGGAGCGCCTGAAATTCAGGATCCCCGTGAGGAACATACTCTATGTTAGTAGCAGATGATATTTTTGAAGGACTAGGGGAAGCTGGACGTGATGGGGTTGCTTTGGCCTGATAGAAAGGATTATATGACCAGGATGGGGAACCAACTAACAGCAGTCCCGAGGAAGACCTGGGGGGTGCCAAAACATCCACACTAGTGGTGATCTCGGAAGAAGAAGGGGCCAGTTGAGCCATTCTTCTAGATTGTAACCGAGTGATGACCATCATAAACACACAGAAAAGAAGATTGACCTAACTAATGCACAGACAATTCAAGCAGCGTAGGTGATTATCTCCTTTAAGTTTTGATGCTTTTAAGAAAGAAAATATTAGGGAAGGCCTTTTAGAACAGGAACTACTCAGATAGCCAAACTAAGAATGGTTTGGGGATGTTTTGGTGAGGAGTCCCGAAGGCACTTTAGTAAAAGACCGGTACGTGGCTTGTTATAGGGGCCTACCCCCGCACTTCACACACCGCTGCGATAAGGGATTCGAGTGCTTTGCCAATATCTACCAGAACTTCTGTGAATTTATAGCGCGGCTCGAGTACCGTGTAGGCTCTTCCTCTTGGATGTCACTTCCAAGTAGGCAAGGCCAGGGAAAGAATTTTTGTTTAAATGTTTTATACCTAGTGATTTTGGCTTTTTGTGCAAGGGTGAAAAAAAAAAAAAATCAAATAGTTTCACTACCAATTTTGATCAATTTTCCAGCCTAATTAAAATTAGATGAAAAACATACAGCATAAATGACAAAGAAAGAGTTCTTTTTAAGCACTTTAAAACGAAGTGTTGATTTCGATGAAGACAAGTCAAACAGATTCTTTCCCAAATTGCGATTAAATTCTTTTTAAGCACCAAAAATTGAAATGTTCGAATGTGATAGAAAACAAACCAAAGAAAGTTTTTTTTTTTTTTAGTTTTTTTTTTTTTAGTTCCTAAACAAGGAGAAAACACCGTAAAAGAGAAATACCTGTAGATTAGCTCTCCAAGGTGTGCTGGACTTCAAAAAGCGCGTTGTTGAGCTCTTCCCCTCGAAAAATCCCATGAACAAGAAAAGTGCTCCGTAAGAAAAGGTTAAGCAAACACCAAACAAAATCCAGAAAGATATATCCAGATAATGGTGAAACGAAAATTTCTATTTTAAGGAATTAGAAAAAAATTCAAGGAAATAACAATTTCGCATAAAGAGATGGATCAAACATGCAATCTTGAAATCAAAATGAAATATTTACTAATTTTATAAATAGAAATTGGAATTGAAATTTGTAAGAAAAGAACAGACTTAACCTTACAAATTCAGAAATGAAAGAAGCAAGACTGAAACGATGAAAGGAAATGCTTAAGAAAAACTGATAAAAATCAATGAGGAAAAAGAAAAAAGCTCAAAACTAGAAAAGAGATGAACTTACCAATAAGGGACTTTGGTTCAAGTCCCACCGGGCGTGCCAGAATGTTGATCAAGAATTTCGCGCTTGTTACCTGTCCAAGTTAATGTACCAAACTAAACACAAAAACCTTGAAAAACTCAAATGAAATTGATACTTGATGGACAAGATCCAAAGATGTAAACGGATAAGGAAGCTTATGTAGATAAGACAGGCGCACACAAACAATCCTACACAGTAGATCCAAGAAACCTGCGAGACACCAATGCTTGACAAAAAAATACCACATTAAAAGACTTTTAGGTGGACTGCCCGAAAAGCGGGTCCGGGAAGCGATAAGCTCCCTCGGTGGATGTCAGTCCACGTTTTCAATTAAGTAAAGAAGCATACATGATAAAAGATGTATGTACATGACTAGATTTTCTAATCAAAGTAATAAACAGAATCTAAACAGTAGACAGAAAGCAACAAAAAATAGGAAACTGTGAAAACAAAGCTAGATTTGTGTTACCTGTGTCCTTTTACCTGTCTGCAGTATGATCGGCGTCGATTATGTAGAATCGGCGTCGACTGGTTAAGATCGGCGTTGACTGGTATAGATCGGCGTCAATCTGAGGCAACATGCAAGAAGGTTTGGGAAACGGAAAACGAAGGCAAGATCGTCAACATCCGCTGAATCTGCAAAGGCCAGAGAGATACTGGCAAGGCTCCACCTGTGCTAGATGCAGGAACAAAGTCACCAGAAAATCAATGGAGACGTGCGATGTCGATGTGGTAAGATCAGAGTAACGGTGCTCCTCTTAGGGATTGATTTGGACAAGATTCGCTCTCACTCGATAGATAATACTCAAACTTGATGTTTGGAACTCTCTCGTTCTCTCTCTTACAATCTGTGTCTAACCAGAACTGAGTTCTGGGCTTCTATTTGTAATCGGCGCCGACCGAGATTAAATCGGCGCCGTTCCGAAAAATTGGCATCGATCAAGTACCGGTCGGCATCGATCGGGGAACAGACTCCCGAAATTTCCAAAAGGAGTGATTTCTGGGAAGATGAGAGTGATCCTTTCACCTCAAGTACAGGAGATATCCTGCTACTCGGTTTGGGAGGAGGAGAAATAGGGGGGATATGTGGATAAAATAGATATGGGATAGATAAGTGGTTGGGATACATGTAAAAAGGTGTAATTAAATAGTTAATATTTAATTACTCATGGGTAAAACACAATGGGGTGAATTAAACTTAGGATAGGTGTTTAAATCACAAATTGATTAATACTCCAAGGGGGTAGTGGTGATGTAAACATGCCCCAGGTTACCCGAGAAGGTAAACGAATGTGAGGGACATTAAATTGAGTAACCAATTTTAAGTGTCTATAGCACCTACTTACATCATGATCCCCATGGAAAATTCACATTCTACCACTATGGTGTGTACCATATTTCAGGGTCAATTATCCTTTGTATGCCCTTCTACTTCACAGTCTTTACACCAAAGCCAACTACAAACCTCATGCATTGATTTTGCAGACAGCTTCTCCAACTGCTTGGCTATTGCAGTAATTTGAGCTTCCAAAAAAGGTATAACACTAGTATACACGCTCCCAACAGCCTCAATGTGCAAGGCAGCTTCTAATGCCTCAGGCGGGTCTGTGAAAGTATTATGTGGAAGTGCCCTTCTAAACAGTGTTATCAATCCTCTAACAAACCATTAAGCATTTAGAGAATTTGGATGTCATAAGATAGTTTTTAAAAGAGATTTTTGAACCGCGTGCCATACTCTTGTACACTCTCTATCATCCCCTGTTGGATCTCCTTTAGAGCATTGATGCTCTTCTATTTAAATTCTGGGATATGGAATTTCGCTAGGAAGGTGTTCTTCAATGTAGTGTAGTCTACCACCATTTTATGGGGGTCATATTTCCAGTACCAACTATGCGCGTGCCCTTGTAATGTCATTGCAAATTGACTTGCCTTCCACTCCAGGGTAGTAATCCCTTTCGTGTGCCATAATAATTCACACTTGTGCACATGCTCTGCAGAATCTTCAATTCCCCTATAGTCTAGTAAGTGCAAAGACATCTCAAAGAATACTTGTGGAGGTGGTTACGTCCCTTTTCCTCTTGATCCAGAGCCTTGGTTTCCTCTGGTGTTTCCTCCTCCACCTGATCCACTAGATCCACCAGGTCTTGTTCCTCCTGACCCACTAGATCCTCTAGATCCACTAGGTCCACCAGGTCCTCTAGCCCCTATACCACCAGATCTACCTCCTGCAGCGAGAAAAATTTCTGAAGTGGTCATGCCTAGTGTCCCAAATGTCCCACTAAACTACATGTCGATGGTTTGTGATATCATCCCACTAACAGTTGTGTGTCTCGTACCACTCCCAGACGTGATACCCAAACCTTGCGTATTTTCACCTTGTCTAAAAATTCCTCCAAATACCAGAATGGTTTGTGCAGCCATAGATGTTCCAAATGAGAAATTATATCTCCTAGGCACATATCAGTTACTTCCACTGATACCAGTTTCATTAACAATACTTCTCCCTTTATCTAGAAAACCAAGTGTCAGGGTTTCATCACCATGTGGGTTCAAATGTGCACTAATGGATCTATTTTCTCCATATGATGAACTCTCATAAGAAGTTGAAGGGGCTTATCTCCTGTGCTTGCCAAGATGGGGTAAAATAGACTACTTAGGTTCCACATCCTCTGCATGAACCTCAAATCCTTCCTGCTATGTCTTCCTCCATAGATCCATCACACTTGTAACCTCACACTGTCTAGTCATCTCCCTTTCATGAGCTTCGCTATACTTGAGTCATCTCTCCTCCCTTTTCTTTTCAGCCATAATATTAGCCATCTTCCTCCACCCTATCTTTCTCTACCAGCGCTTAGATAAGCTTATCTGGCCATGGTAAATTCCTCTAAACTTAAGGTAATGATCAAGATCTTCATAGCCAAAGGAATAGCACGTGAAAAAGGTCCTCTAGGCTCCCTTAGAAACTCAAACTCAACAACTTCTGGGTAATAATACGTAGAAATGGCATATTCTAGAGTATAACTAGTCGACATTCCTTTCCACCATTGATCAACAACACACGTCCAAGTCAAATATGCATCCTACGGCCTCTAATAATCATCTTGGGTCCATACGTGTGATATGTAGTACCAACTTGATCTAGATGCATATGTTGAAAGCCTTTCCACCTGTGTGCATTGCCTTTGGGAATTTTACTACCCGGATGGGATCTTTGCCCATGCTTCCATACTCCTTTCTCACACTTTCACTTTCCTCCATCTCATTTAGTACTTCTTTGGTGCTGCGCTCCACCTCTTGATCCACCAAGTCCTTTATAATGCCTATTACCTCCCTCTCTGTAGAATCCTCTCTCTGCTCCTTAGTCAGGCTTGGAGTCTTTTGATCCTTCATGTTGACTTCTTCCCTTCCCCCTTTTCTATGATTTCCTCCTTCATCCTCATCCTTCACTTCATTTCCCTCTTCTCCTGACTCATGTACATCATACACAAGATGGTTATGAACCTCACTATGCTCTTCTTCATCCTCGTCACCCTTGTTGGCCTCCATGCTCTCTATTTCTTCTAAGTCCACTTTTTCTGTTACTCTTTACTTCTTCCTAACTGGTGATTCCAATATAGGAGACTCTTCTTTTTATTCTTCCCTAGGTTTCTTTCCGGTGATTCTTCTTTTTCAAGGGGTTTCTAGTGCTCTGGCGCTTCTTCCTCAAGTTTCTTCTCTTTCCCTTCTGTTGGGGACTTCTTCCTCCGTGTATAGGTACTTGGTTTTGCACATGACTCCTACACACCTACAAAATGTTTCCTATGTGTACTTGGTGCATTTTTCTCATGGGCCTCCTCTCTCTCCCTTTTCCTTGATGTATCCTTCTTCTTTATGGTGGTGTTTTTCTGGGATAGAGACATCATTTTGAACGTAAGTGCCTTTCTCATACTTATGCCTTATACGCATGTATACCTTTTTTGCGGTCCTCCCAAAAACATGCAATGTCACTAGATTTAACATATGTACATCATGGGAGACATACTTATCCAAATAGGTGTGCTTCTTTGGATATATCAATGTTTTGCGCAGCTCACAGTAATTATGGTCTATGTTGTTGAGGTCAAACATTAGCTTCTTTGCCTCTTTGAATTGATTAACCTTGGCCTAGAGGTATTTTGTTCTGAAGGAGAATGGAAATTTGCACCACGGAACCTTGGCACCATCTATTAGAGTAAACCTACCAATACAAAATTGTTGGTACATGGGGAATTCAGCCTCACCTTGTAGTAAAAAAAGTAATTGTTTGGGTATCCTCCACTCAGCACCGAATGTGTCACGCATCCACTTATACCATTTTAATAGGTGGGCCTTGTGAGTGGATGTCATGGTGTCACAAGTGTATTTCTCAAATATTTTGGTGGGGGAAGGGTTCTCATATGGGTACTCCCACACAAATTTATCTGGCCCATCGGAAACTCCAATCTCTGAAAATACAATGGTAAGGAGTACATTAACAAACATGATCTTTTCTCAATAACGCGCGGCACTGATGATTTATTCTGCTATGAAAGCCGAGAGGTTATAGATGGTACCCTTTGAGATCTTATGACAAATGTTCAACCAAGCTTTGTTGATTTGTGTCCATCTCTACTTCCCATTCAGCTTTGTGATCAAGCACGTGGCCATCCTCATTACGGGGTCAGAAATTATAGAAATGTCAAAGTATTGTGAACCCTTCTTGTAGTCATAAGCTTCAACAGTATTCTTGATGGCCTTCTTATTGTCTAAGTGTAGACACTAAAATTAAGTCACACTCCCCTTTGGTCCCTCGACAAATAAACAGCCTTCATCACATTAACCTAGCCATGGCCCCCTTCACTTCACTAACATTATTTTAATTAATTTAATTAAATTAATTCATTATCCTCTCCATATTTATTATTTAAATATCTTAATTAGGGATAATGTCCACATACATCTCACCTAGACACCTCATCAAGCCAACTCACCCTAAGACCTATTCTTAGTAAGTTGCCATAACTAACTAAGACTTACCCAAACCCTAAAAATCAATACCTACATTCCCTCTAACCACATTCCTGCATGCTTACAAGAAGCTTCCAGTCTAATATGTGGGGGAACGACACAAGATCCCAAAAAATCAAGGGGATCTGCCTAGTTTAGTAAACCTAGAAAATCCTACCTGGACTGACACCGGTTACCCCTAACTATCACTGGTTAAGCCGGAACCACAGTCAGTCACCTTTTAATCCCCAAAACAACCTTATTTTGGACGTTGGCAAACATTGGCACATTCCGGAGAGATATCGCGTCTTCTGAGATGAATTTCAGCAAGAACACACATGCAAGGAAGGAGATCAGGCATTTCCTCTTGCACATGCATCCAATAATCATCCAACAACCATCCAACATTCACACCAGCATAGATTTGATCCAACCAAGAAAAAGAGAATGCACATGCAGCCCATGCAGGAGATTTCCAATGTTTGGTGATCCTCAGCAGCATTCAACCCCTTTCCATTCAACCCCTTTCTGGTACCTTCATTCATCACTGACAGACACCCAAGACCAGATTTCAAGTAAGTGGAACAGGTTACTTCTTTGGTTCATTGGTTTCATCATTATATTGTCATCCTTTGTTTCCTTAGCCACCCATTGACCTCCATTCATAATCACCCCTCCACATACCCGTTAAAACCTCACCAAACCCCACCGAAATAGCCTAATACCTCTTTCCAACCAATCAATTTCTTGTGCAATCATAAGGGAGATTTAGAGCCCATTCTGTGGCATTCCTAGTATTCCACAGTAACCAGCACCGGTTTTCCCCAACCGGCGTTGGTCACCCTTAACCAACGTAGGTCTCTGTTTTTACCCATAAAACCTAGAACAGTGACCTATCCACCTATTCCTGCATCACCCTTAATCATTTGTGACCTACCTAAGACCTCTGTCAGACCTGGAGAGACCCAGAACCAATTACTTGGCCTTCGGATCTTATTTTAACTTAGCCTATTAGATTAGATCTTTCTTATTGAATTTTGGATGAGATACCCAAATCATTTTAATTACAATAGGATTTACTTCGTTACCCGCATTAAATTGTTTTGAAAAATGGACTGACAGCCATCTAGGAAGTATCACACTTCCCAGATCTAGCACACGCTAGGCAATTCACCGCACATATTGTTTAGCTCTTTCTGGTGGTCTTGCTTTTCATTACAGGTAGTTCCTCCTAGCCAAAAGGAAGTTCTCACGATCAGTTGTGGATCAAGGAGTCAACACACACACAACAACCCATCAACCAGCATTTCAACAAGTATTCCTCCTATGCCTGTTACCCTATTTGTTTCATCAATATTTCAAAGAAACGTCTAAGAATCAAGTGAAACATTTTTTGCACACCCAGTGGGACCCTTCTGCGGTTCTTTGCAATTTATTCATTCCTAATAAAAATTTTGTGTTTGTTTCCCTTCTGAAAAGCATACACATTAATTTTCTTCCTTGGTAACCTACCTTTTCTTTCTATTTTCTCTAAAAATAAATATTTCTTTTGGTGTACTTAAAAAGAACCATTTCTTCATGTTTTTCTGCATTTTAGTGAAAGAGCATCCCTCTTCTTCTTCATCTATTTGTGTCATCCAACTTCACATTTTGATTTGGGCTTAAAATAAGTGCATTGCATTCTCATTTATCGCATTAGCTCACATTAATTGAGGGCAAGCTATACGCTGGAAGTCATTCCCAGTTGATGGTTGAAAAACGAATCATAGAAAGCAGATCTCTCTCTCTGATTCTTACCACATTATACAAATTCAAAACAAATACATATTCTTAAACAACATCTTTCCTAGGAATGCATGTCAATGATCACACTGATCTGAGGATTGGCATGTACTCCCAAGCTTGTTGCTCTATCGAGTCATACTTTAGAGTGAAGCCTGCCCCTGCCATAACATACCTGAAACCTCACCTTTTAGATCTCTTTCTTTGTAGGAAGCCATCCTCACAAAAAATTATATTCTATAGTTTATGAGTCCGTCCTTAAATAGCATAAGCTAAACAAACATAATAGAAAAGGCACTCTTAGGATCACATTTTTCTTAGTGTTTCTGCTTGGCTTGCATTTTGAGGTGAGAGGTCACGTTCTTCATTTATTTTTGTTTTTCCTCACACACTCCTCATCATAGTTGGTGTATTCTGACTCTTTCTGAGTGTGCCTGGACCATATTATCATCATTCTCAGAATTTTGGGTTTGATTCCTCATCATATTTTAATTCATAACCATTTTCCTTTCATCACTGTTTCAATTTCATAGTGACCGATGTCGGTCCAACGACTGTCGTTGGTTACCTTCTCACCATCATAGGTTATACCAAACTGGTGTCAGTTCAAGGTCCTTTTATTAACCTACCCAAAAGGAAATTTTATTCATCTTCTTTAGCTTTTTAGATTCCTTGTCACTGCTATCATTCCCATTGGCCTTGTAAAACTCATTAGATTTGGCATACCTGCTAGATTTGACCGTATACCTTATTTTTCACTCATAATCCATTTCCCACAGTGACCGGCCATGGTTACCTGTAACCGGCATCAGTTTACCCTAACCAGCATCGGTTAGCTTGTGTCATTTACCAACTGACATTTAGTACCTAATCTAATTTTTACCACCTGTTTCACCTGTCCCTGCTATTTTTTTGTGTCATTTACAGAGAACTGGCCCAGCTTGATCAGTACTGGTTCACATGCTGCTAACTCGAAGACAAGCAACTGTACTTTATTCCACACCAATTTTCAATCACTCCCACCTAGTCCTTCACTGCCTTCCATTTTATCACTCGCCATGGATCCTATTCAACCTATCAATATCGCTGCCAGAGATGAGCAGTTCACACGACTCCTTGACCAAAACCCTACCACCTTACAGTTTTATCTTTCTTACTCATCTACCTGAGATGCCTCGGGTTATTTGATATACAAGCCCGTATCTATCCCCCTGACTCTCACTCCCACTCCTGCGTCGGCCCCATCTAGCTCTATGTTGCCCGCATCTACCTTACCCCCAGTCGTTTCACAGCTAGGTCCTATACCCGTTATGACTGTCATGTCTGCTACATCCATGACGCCCACCACATCCACCATACCTTAGACAACCACCTAGAACACAACCTCATCTACCCCTATGGTCTCGCATATACCCATAGCTACACTACCACCTCCCATGTCGGTGACCCCTAGCCCTTTTCAAAACATTTTCCTTTCTATTCCACAATCGTTAGCCCCCATTGCCACCAGGGTTACCACAACCCTTCCAATTCCTGATGTGATCATCTTGTCAATCTACTCCTTGACTTTGATGTGAAGATTCAGATTCATTTGATAGGGTCTCTTCTAAATTGGGCATGTGCCCTCCTTTAGTTTGATCCACATCTCTCCTAAAGAGTGGTGAAATCCATTAAGCTCATAGTACCCACACGAAAATAAGTCCTAAAACTCACACAATAGATCGATGATCTTCAAAACCTCCTTTTCTATCCAATAATCTCCAATAGTAGCCTCCTTAGGTTTGGCCTCTGAACAAATGTTAACCTTCTTGATTTTCAAGGGTTCATGGTAGGAGCATGCTTTCTCATCATCACTATCCATAACTTTACACGTAAACATAGTATGGTTAACATCCAAATTTTCTACATGTTGGTACCTAGATTTAATCTCCTTCACAACTTGAGTAGCATCATGGATTTTACAAGACACTCAGAGGTAGATAAATGATTTATATGTCATTTTGTATCTGGGGAAGCAATTTATCTGACTTATTAACACTCAGGCTTTGAAGAAGTGGGTAGAACCTTGAAAGGATTTTGATCTAATCCTCACTATTTTAGGTTGTGCCTTTCAACCAAGGTAAGAGAACCTATGTTATAGCCTCTGTTTTGTGAAGGAGGTGGAGATATCCTTATACTATGCATATTATATGGAGATGGCCTTGGGAAAACATGATCAATTTTCCATTATTCAAACTCAATAGAGTTGTCACTACTAAATGATGGAAATGCTTTCAAGACAAGGCTGAGGCCGCTAGAGACATTGTATGATCCTGATTTACTTTGTGCATTTTTGTAGATGGGTTAGATTCTTTTGTTGACACACAATGCAATGCAGGGGTAGTATGGGTAGGATTAGTTATTCAAATGATTTTTTGGTGGGGTATTGACAAGACAAACTTGGATATATCAAATCTTTGACAACCTCTACAATACTTGAAACAACTATCAGATAAAATGCTTCAAATAATCAAGATGTTCTTTCAACCAGAAGATGCATAAATGGAAGCCCAGGTTGCACTCTTCACACAATATTTGAGAACTCACCACAAAATCTTGAAGTAAAGAACTCAATTAAACACAAAAATCCTTGATCAAACCATGCCTAAGGTGCCCCCAAAGGCTTACACAAGAAATCCCAATCAACAAATGAAGGTGGAGTGATTTTAAATTGCTTATTTTGAATTCCAGATGAAAGCTCTTCTGACAAACAAAACTGCAAGTGCCACTAAACTATCAATAAGGATGAGATTTTATGTGATTTCTAAATACTTTCAATGCAAGATTGCAACAAGAACAATGAAAACTATTTACAGGCATTTAAAATGATAACAGACATCATATTGCCCAGAAAAAACACAGATTAACTCAAAAGCTTGTTAGATTCATCAGCAGGGGAGAGTTTCATGAACAATCTCAGAGCTGTGTGATGGCTATACACTTGTAACCAACTCACATACATGAAGATCCAACACAAAAGAAATTAACCTGGTTCTTTGGTGGGTTTCTCAGAAAATGAGCTTTCTCTCAGAATTTGCTCATGATTTTCAACTTCCCGACCCTTTGCATTTCTCAAAAATGCATTATATATCTCTTGCCACATTGGAGCCTTCTTTCCCAAGAAAAGCATATGCCAAGGGATCAAGTTTGTTACAACAATTTCTCATGATTCACTGAAAATGACATTTAACAAATTTGCAATGAGAGTTGCTAGGTGTTTTAAAAAGACTGAATCATTACAAATATTTGGATCATTATCCTTCCTGGAGGCACATTTTTCATCATCAAGGCATGTAGATGCCTTTCCTCTCATCATTTCACCTTTTCACCTTTTAAAACTACCTCTGCAACTTTCAAATTTGACATTTCACATGTTTGGATGGATTAGGGAAAAATTACGTTTCAAAAACACCTCAAATCTACAAATTAATCCCTAAAACCACTTGCATTGATCTTTGCAGGCACAAAGGACACAAATTCATCAAAAATTTGATTAAAAATGATGCAAAATTCACATTTCCAAGCTTCCTAGAGAAAAAATGGTGGCCAAAAATGAAAATGTACAATTACCCTTGATCTGCTCTTTCTCCTTCAATCTGGGCCCTCCACGTGTCAAAATATGATTGGGAATCAAATTCGGGCTCACTTTTTGACTTTTTAACATTTTTGGAAAAATGGAAAATTTTGACTTTTTTTCTCCGCCCCTTTGCCCTTGAATTTTGGTGATGACACGTGGCACATGGTGGGTCCCATTGGGATCGTGGCTTCAATTCTACACATTTTGACCTTTTTTGGAAATTTGGAAAATTTTCACTTTTTTCCCCGTGGGCCCCGGCACCTCTGCCTTTTCCCTTGACACGTGTCATGCTCTCTATCTAAAAAACCACGGGCTTATTTCATATTTTGACCCCTTTTTTTGCCAAGGGAAAATTTTCAATTTTTCTTCTACGGGCCCACCGCCTCTGACCTTACCCCCACAGTCACTTTTTTGCGTGGGCCATGCGCTTCAAATTTCCACCTGAGTCTTTTTGCAAAAGGGAAAAATTTCCCTTTTTCCTCCATCAACCCGTCGACCCACTCTGCCTTTGCCACATGTCCATCTCTGATTGGAGCGGAGATGCATCCCATTTTTTAACTTTAGAAAACAAAGCTAAAAAATCATTAAGTTTTCCATTGGCCCGCTCCTCCTTTGACTTTCAAAATTGGCCACGTGTCACACCTAGATTGGTTGCAGAACTTCGGCCCAAGTTTTGACTTTGATCCATTTGAAGTTAAAACTTCAAAGTCACCAAGAAATCGACCCCCCCATTCTGACTTCTCATGGACATGTGTCCACCTGTGATTGGCCATGGGGCCATGCTCCAAAATTTCACCTTAACATTTTCTGCCCAAAAGGGAAAAAAATTCCTTAAACCTCCGGCCGGCCTGCACTCTCCTAGCCCTTGCCTACCACGTGTCCATCCCTCACTCCATTGGACCCATGGTTTACTTCTACAATTTTTTCCCCTTAGCCAAAAAAGCTAAAAAATTTTCCTAAGTCTTCCGCATTGCCTTCCATTCTGTGGGGTTTTGAGTTTTTTTTAAAATTAGCACAAGAACATGACACGTGTCCCTCCTCTGGGACCTATAGGGTTGCAGGGCAAAAATTTGTGAAATTTTCCAAAGGCCAAAAAACATTAATATTTTTATAGAAAACCCACAATCCTTGTCCAACCAGAAGTGGCCACGTAGGAGGAGAATTTTGAGCTTAATTTTGATGGGAAAATGACACCCGTACGACTGTCAAAAAACGTAGAATTTTCCATTGATGCCCAAATTCTGATTTTTTCACCAAGTGATGGAATTTTTTGCTCAAAAGAACAAGGGGAAACATGATTTCATGACCATTTTTGACCATGGGGATTGGATTTTTGAAGGCATATAAGTATGAAACGAAAATTTTGAGCTTTCACGATTGAGGAAAAAATGGAAAAAATGACCAAGGCCCATGGATTTGGAAAGAATTTAGGGCACAGAATTATGGCAAACTTGAGTCCATTTCTTGCACAAATGGGGCATGTCAAATGATTTTCAAATGGACTAAGGCATGGGAATAGAGGAAAGCAACTTCATTTCACCCATTAAAACTGTAGAAAATGTTTCAGGAAATGCAGAGTGAAAGGAAAATTAGGGCAAAATAATAGAGGATCAAAATGGACACCAACATCGGCTCTTGCTCAAGGATGGGCACTCCCAGTGAGTGCCACAAGAACAATAAGTAGACCAAGTGCTAAAATAATCCATTGGGAAAAGGATTCATGAGCCAAAATCACCAAAAACCAGCTGAGAACCTGAATAAAAAATGGCTGCCACACACCAAGACAAACCACAAACTGACAAAACACCAAAAACAGAGTGAAAAACCAAACACTATACACTGTACAAGTGGTGCATACCTCAAATTTGGGGATTAATCCAAGAAATGCTTCAGATGCCTACCATTAACAGGCAGTTCAAGCAATTCCCCATCTAAATATTTGAGAAAAAAGGTATTCTCACCAATTTTGATATCAATGGAGTAAGGGCCCATCCATAATGCATCAAATTTTCCATGTTTGCCCTTATCCTCATTTCTGCTATCCCATAACAAAACCATATCTCCAATATTGAAGGCCCTAGGAGTGACCTTCTTGTCAAACAATCTTTTCAACTTCTCTCTAAATCTGATATGCCTCTGGTGGGATGCTCTTCTCTCTTCATCTAGCTCCATAATCTGATTGATCCTTGCTTCATATGGACTGACCTCTTGATCCTCAATTGTTGAACAAACTAAAATGAAGATAATTACAGATGTAAGGGCAACAAACCTTGAGTTCCATACACCAACTCAAATGGGCTCTTACCAGTAGCTCTCTTAACAGTGATCCTATCAGCCCAAACTACAAATTTCAGTTGTTCACCCCATTTTCTCTTGTTCAACTCCAAGGTTCTTCTAATGATCTTTAACAAATTCTTATTGTTGGACTCAGCTTGTCCATTTCCTTGGGGATTATAGTTTGAAGAATAAGTCATATTGGTTCCATACTCCTTGCACATTGCCATCAAAGGTTTAGCTCTGAAACACATGGCATTATCAGCAACAATCTTGACTGGCACACCAAATCTGCATATGATATTATTCAACAAGAAGTCCATAACAACTTGGTGTGTTTCTTTCTTGGTGGGGATACCTCTACCCACTTTGTAAAATAATCAGTGGCTACAAGAATCCACTTATGGCCAACACTAGAAGGATCTGAAATCTCACCAATGAAGTCCATTCCCCACTGTTTGAAAGGAGCTTCAATTGATACAGGCTGCAAAGGAAGGGAGCCTGAAGCTTTCATTCTTCTAGAGAAACGCTGGCAGCTTTCACATTTTCTAATCAGCATGGTTGCATCTTTGAAGAGAGTAGGCCACCAATAACCAGCTCTCAAAACTTTGTGTGTTGTAACCCTTCTAGCAAAGTGTCCTCCACAAACTCCCCCATGGAAATCAGCAATCACTTTGGGAGCTTCATCTTCAGTTACACATTTCAAGAGGACACCTTCAGGGTTCTTCCAAGCCAGCCCAAAGTCAGTGATGATGTATTTTTGAGAAGCCAGCTTGAGGGCTCTTTTCTAATTTTTATTTAAATGATCAGGACAACATAGGTGTTTGAGGTAAAATATTATATCCTTGTACCATTCAGAACTTACCAATTTCCCAAGAACATCTGCCCTTTCTTCCTCTACTTCATTCACTTCCACAGTCTGCAAGTTGCTCTCAGCCATGAGCTTAGCAAGACCCAAACCTCTTACCAACTTTGTGGTTTGGATGTCCATATCATACTCCTGTAGTTTGTTCACCCATCTACATCTTTTACTTGAGATCTCCATCTCTGATAAGATGTCTTTTACCATGGTGTGGGGAACATAAGCAACAACTTTTGAACTTAAAATATAAGGCCTGAAAACCTTTATTGCTTTCACCAAGGCAAATGCTTGTTTTTCCATGATTGTATATTTTAACTCAGTAGCTTGTAAAGCCTTGCTAAAGAAGGCAATAGGCCTCTCATCCCCATCTTCATCCTTTTGGAGCAAAATAGATGCAATAGTATTTTCAGAAGCAAAGGAGAAGATTTGGAAAGGCTTCTTGTAATTCAGAGCTGCCAAGACAGGTGCATGTTTAAGTGCTTCTTTGATTCCTTCAAAAATCCTAAATAGCAGCCTCCTCCCATTTGATAACTTGATCTTTCTTTAACATGCATGTGATAGGAAGAGTCAACTCAGCAAAATTGGACACAAACCTTCTAATGAAATTGATTTTCCCAAAGAAAGATTGGATGCCCTTCTTTGTTCTTGGAATTGGCACCTTGTTGATTGCTTCTACTCTCTCAGGGTCAATCATGACACCATCCTTTGAAACAATATGACCAAGCAGCTTGGCCTTTTGCACCCCAAAGTGACACTTCTTTGGATTGAGAGAGATTCCAAATTCTCTACATCTGATCAACATTCTTTCCAAATGCTACAAGTGATCTTTTCTACTCCTTGAAAATACAGTCACATCATCTTGATAAACTACAATGAAGTCATTTATATAACCAGCAAAAGCAACATCCATTGCTCTTTGGAAGGTAGCTCCAGCATTCATGAGACCAAAAGGCATTCTCACATAAACATATGTTCCCCAAGGAGTGGTAAAGGTAGTTTTAAATCTTTCTAACTCCTTGACAACAACCTGATTGTAGCCAGAGAAACCATCAAGGTGGACAACAATTCAAATCCAGTCACTAACTGCAAGCATGTTCTCCATGTTTGGAAAAGGATAATTGTCTTTCAATGAAGCTCTATTCAATTTCTGAAGTCTACACAAATTCTGATATCTCCATTCTTCTTTCTGACTGGCACAAGGTTTGCAACCCAAGATGAATACCTTGTGGGCTGAATGATCCCTCCCTCCTTCAGTTTCTTCAATTCATCTTGCATTTTCATGGAGAGGAGTGGATTAATTGGCCTTTGCTTCTATCTGAATGGTTTGGCATTTTTCTCAAGAGGGATCTCATGCTGAAACAAGTCCTCTCTATATGCTTTCAGCTCTGAATATGACCAGGCAAGGTAGTCTTGATATTGTTTCAACAATTGAAGATAGGACTGTTTTTCTTCCTTGTTTAAACTGCTGCCCAACCAAAATTTTCTTGGTTTTTCCTTTGTTCCCAAGTCATGCTCTTCCACATCCCTTGAGGTAGATATGTTTCTATTGATGATGCAATCAACATTGCTAAAATTTGACTCAAGAGCAACAAGACCTCTAGGAATGGTGTTAGTTTTCAATTGGATAATATCTTTTCCAAACAAAGTCTCTCTTCCTTCAGTCACACACACCATTGGTTCCCAATCAATATGTTGATCTAAAAACTCACCTTGATTTTGTAAGAACCTTTACACTTGAGCATCATCATCAAACACTTGCCAATGCTTGATGTTGTCAGGGACAGCTGGCCTAGTTAACACTTCAACATTGTACTCACAATAAGGTGAAATGGTGCAATCTCCAAATCTTGACCCCATCACTACCAACTTGTCAGTATCAGCATTCAAACTTCTATCATGGTGCACAATATTGAAGGAATCAAACATCTCAATTAGATCCCAAACTGCATGCTTATACTGCTTCATCTGCTGATTTTTTGTAGCATACAGTTTTCTTATTTGTTTGACAACTAGCTCTGAATCTCCCTTTGCAATGATGTCCTTGACACCATACTTCCATGCAATTCTCAGACCCAACAACAAGGCTTCATACTCAGCAATGTTGTTAGTACATTCAAAATTAAGCTTGAAGGAAAAAACAAATTCTTCCAAGCTAGGAGAAATCAAAATTACACCAGCACCATTTCCAAATTTGGAGCAAGCTCCATCAAATAGCAAGGTCCAAGGAGAACATACCTATTCAAGGAACTTTGACTGATCCATTTTGTGTTCTTTTCCATCAGCAAAACCAATAAAATTATCAGCATCAACATCAAAAAAAATCCTTCATAAGAAGCATTGTTTGGGTCCTCAATTCGATGCAACATTTTCTTTTCTCCATAGAGCTCGACAAGGCTGCCCTCAATGGGAATGGTGGAAAAATACATATCCATTTGGACACTCCCTCCAACACTTGCAGCCCACTTTCTTGACAATAACATACCCCATTTGGCAGGGCAATCAACAATCACAACATCCAATTTTAAATTCCTCCTGGGATAAGATGCAAGTTGCACTACCAAACCCTTCACACAACCAACAACTGACACTTCTCTTGAGTCCATGGCAGTACATTTTCCATAGGATACTATCACTTTGATATCCAACTCATTCATGACTTCTAGAGGCATGACATTACATGATGCACCAGAATCAAACATACAATTGTGAAGTAGCCTATCCTTTATGATCAAAGTTGTGAAGAATGGATCAACATTCAATTGGGAATCAACCAAGGATGTCCCCAAATATACCTCAGGTGTCTCTCCAAGATCTTCTACTACTGGTGGTGTTTCAAGGTCAACAATGATTTGAGGAGGAATCTCAACAACATTTACATTTCTGCCTGGAGTAGTCTTCTCTTCTTTCAACCCCAAGTACTCAAATGCTCTCTTCTTATGCTCAGGAATTCTAAGCAACTCAATGATTGGAACACTCACTTTGATTTGGCTCAATACTTGGGCTATGTCATAGGAACACTCTTTGGAAAAACAACATTGGAAGGGAGATAAGAAGATTCATTTGATGGCAAGGGATTCTTGGCAGCTTGGGCATGAGGAGGACTATAATTTTTTCTTGGGACAGCAGAGCTTTTGGCAAGTGTTTCTCTCCTAGGAGCTTCTTTGGGAATGCTTGTGAGCAAGGGTGTTTTAGGTTTGGCTTGAGGCCCAACTCCTTTAACAACTTTTCTTCTAGTGTTATAATCTTTCTCTTGAGCTACAACAACATTCATCAACAATTGTCTATCTTCCTCCAAAGGAATACCACCATCATACTTCTTAATCATCAAAGCTCTTAAGTATTCAAATTCATTGTTAGGAATTTCAAAATCTTGCACTACATCAACTTCAAGAGTATGAGGGGGAAGAAATACTTGTACCCATTTGATGCAATCCCAAAAGGTTGCAGTTGTCCTTGCAACTTATCACTTCATTAGATGTTGCTCCTCCTTGTGAGCTTGAAGAACAACCCACCATGTAAATATCATCATCAGTACCATCATCATTATTAGCTTCACCATTCTTTCTGGTCCACTTCACATGGAGGATGGGGCAGAAAACACCTATCACACCAATCAATATCAACAACTTCTTCAACAGCAGCAACCCTAGTAGTTAGGGGATCAGGTAACACTCTTCCTTCACATGCTTGAGGATGTTTATTTGCAGACCCCATGGGTCCTTTTCCTCTATCATCTGCCCTTTGATCACCTCTAGGATGATTGGAAAATATGTCATGGTTTTGTGCTCTTGGTTGACCTTGTGAAGTTTTCCCAATTCCTTTCTCATCTCTTGCCAACTTATATGAGATTTCTTTGATAGCCCCTGCCAAAGTTTTCACAACCTCTTCTAAATCAGCACCCTTGCTAGCTTGAGGTTTTTCAGGGTTTATCAACTTTACACCATCTCTCTTGAGAGGTTTCCCAATTGCTTTGATATTTTTTTCAATTTGAAGTGCCATGGTGAAATATTGTCTTAGATTGGTAGGGTTCTTGTCTCTTAGGTAATAGGCTTCCTTTTTATCAAATGCATCTACATATTTGATTAAACAAGACTCATCACAAGGCCTCAGACTAACATGCAAGCCTTCTCAAAGTTTTGTTAAACCTTGTGTTAAAGTCATGGATTGATTCATTGGGGTTCTTCTTGATATTCTCAAACTCAGACAAGAGAAATCTAGGATCAGTCTTGTCACCATATTGCAACCTAAATGCATTCTTCATCTCAATCCAAGAATCAATTGAATTATCAGGAAGAGCCTTGTACCAATCCCTAGCATCCTCTTCTAGTCTATGAATGAACAATTTAATATACACATCTTCAAACTCTATCTCAAAATATTCCATCATGTTAACAAAAATTTTGAGATGCTGATCACCAGTTATTGCATTGTTACCTTGGAATTTTGGCAATCTATTTCTGACATCTTGTGGGACAGCATTTGGGTAACCATCCATTCCTCCAAAGTCTATAGGACCAAAGGTGTTAACAACAAATGGAGGTCTAGGCTGAGCCATATTGTTTGGTGGAGGTGATCTTGGGGGTGACACAAGCTGATGAGGAGTGCAAGGTCTTTGGGGCTCAAGAATGTGATTCACAAGAATGGTATTCTCTAAGTGTTGATTTTCTTGGAAAGTTTTATTAGGATTCAAACACACAGGTGCAGATTGAAGAAGGAACTTACCTAGGTACAGTAGAAAGAACTTCACTAGCTAAGGCAAACAAGTTTACGAGAGGATCGCTTGAATCAGAATCACTTGAAGAAGAGTGATAATCCTCTACCAAAGGCTGATCTCTCTCACCAATGGATATATATTTTCCTGATGTCTGACCTTTAACCACTTTCAAAACTCTTCTCCCTTCCAACTCTGAGTTTTTTGAATCTGTAAACAACTTCTTAGCAGAGTCTCTAATGAAGAGAGATCTTCTTCCTTCCAGTTTTGTAGAGATTAGCAACACCAAAGTAAATGACAAAAAGGTTAAGACATTGGTATTTATCAATATCCAAACAACATGGAGTCGACACTAAGGACTTTCACCCTAGTTATGTAAAATGCACTAAAATACGCTGTCAAATACCTATCAGCACTGAAAATCTTGCCAAAATTTATAGATCAAACCTTCCTTTTCTTTGAATTTATCAACTCAAAAATGCAAATGAAGTGCAACAATTACTGTAAACTGATAAAATTGCAGGCAGAACTTATATCTTCACTCAATCCTTACAAATCTGATTATAAAATGATACTTCAGACAATGTATTTGCATGTAGAATTCACACAATAAGTATTACCAACATCTTAATACTAATTCCAATATCTCCGGATATGTATGCACATTGGATCAGTTATTGATGGGTAAAGAGACATGGACTGGAAAATGAATCAGCAACTCTACAATCTTCAGTAGTGAGCCTTAAATTATTTCCCAGAAATGATACTCAGATTTGTAACTGCACATAAATCAACAAGAAGTATTTGGGTGTTGGACCTATTTAATCTGAAATACAATGAGCAATGTCCCTGGATTAGTACAAGACAATCAAAGGAAGGTGTAAATGATGGGCTGATAAATATGTTTTGTAGAAAGGAATAATTTAAATCTGATCTTGTAATGCAACTTAGGCTTCGAAGGAAGTGGGTACAAACCTGGCAAAAGCCATTTGATGTTAGTACCCTCACTATTTAGGTTCTCCATTTCAACCAGTCTGTAAGATCAAACCTATATTGCATGCCTCTATTTTGTGAAGGAGGTTAGATAGATCTTGTGTATGTCATTTTGTAGCTGGGGATATTTATCTAACTATGAACTCAGATTTGTGGAGAGATGGACCCCCACTTTGATAGGATTTTTCGCAAGGAAAAAGTGCGCAAGAGAAAAGGCTCAAGGAAGCATCTAGCACCGCGCGGCATGCGAAACGGAGATTTAGGCTTAGCCTCTAATTTAAGAAACAAAGGTATAGATATCACGTCAAAAGCTATGATTGGTTATGTACAGATAACATGACCATTGGAAAACAGGTGGCCCAGGAAAAGCATTCCATTAAAGGAATCTCAATAGAAGACCAGTACATGAAATGGAGTGGAAAGCTTTCAAGACAAGGCTGAGGAAACATGCTCGCTGACATGGATGATCATTGATTTGCGATGTGCACCTAAGTAAACGGATTGGTTCTTTAGTTAATAAGGAAGGTGATATGTACAAGTGCCTGTGGACCAGGATTAGAATCTGAATATAGACATATTTGGTGAAGATAGGACAAGACTAAACAGAGATTTGCCAGATAACATGGGTGAAGACCTTTACAAGAAATTACTGTGAGTAGGGCTCTGATGCATAAAGAAATGTATTGAGCAAAGCATTGTAAGGTATCCTTCTAACCAAGATATGTGCAACCTAATGGATGTGCATGATCTACAGTCTTGCACACAATCTATGACAACCTTGTAAAAAAGATGAATACAATGAGGTGAACCTATTACAATTAGATCCATAAATATCAGTTTTATCATGTAAGGTGCGTTCAAGAAGTTCTACTTTCAATTTCGAAATGCAATGAAGGTGAATGATTTTAGCTTTCTGTTTGTTATATTATCATGTTATGAAAAATCTTTTGAAAGTGAGATCTGAAGAAGCTACTAAACTGGAGGCTATCCAAGCCCTTGAATCCATGTATGTCTAAGACTTAGATTTTGACTACTCCAAGGACTAATCAATAGGAGACTAAGAAACACAAATTGAAAAGAGACTGGAACATAAGTGCATGAAAAATCGGGTTTCCAACAGACAACTACTGGGAATAGGTCCAGAATGTATGGGATTCCTTCCTCTTATCAGTGGAAGAATGTTAATACATCTTGGTTCCAATGTCAGGAGCTCTTTTCGATGGATTTAGAACTAATACCAACATCATGATCATGTGTACAAGAGTAATGATGCAAAATCGGTTAAATTGGAAAATGGTTTTAGGCATGGTTCAAGAGCACGGATGATGAATTCTTCATAGAGATTCTAGCACTGGATTCCAAGTTTGATACACGTAAATGGGTCGAGGAGAATCTCAAAACATGAATCTATATGAAATTTTAATTAAATTTGATCCTTCATCCCCAAGAAAAGAATATGGCCAGCTTAAGTCCTATGTTATCAAAAATCCAAGTTGATTTACAGATCAGGGATATGGAACAAATTTGACACCAAAGGTTGCAGGATGCAGGATGTTTCTATAGATCAATGGTGGGATCATTACTAGAAGCTACACTTCATAGAATACGCCATTTCCATTTTTCATTCTCCAAGGTTATTGATCGCTTTGAGTTTCATACGATTTCATCCTTAGATCATTCCAAAATTTGATCCCTCTAACTTTATGAATTTGATATTGCATGTTTTACCATGGGCTTGAAGCGTCCCAATTTTTTCTAAACTATTCTCAGCATTGCAGTAAGGAATCGAGTGGAAAAGATTGCATTGATACTTTGTAGCATAGGAGAGGAAAGAAAGATGGCTAAAGTATGGCAAAGCACGTGAAAGGGATATTACTAGATGACGTGAAGCTATTAGTGTGATGGATCTATGGAGGCAGATGTTGTGGGAAGGAGTTAAGGTTCACACGTAGGATGTGGAACCTGAGCAATCTGTGATACCCCATCTTGGCAAGCACATGAGGGAGACGCCTTCGGCTTCTGGTGAGAGTTCGTCGCATGGAGAAAGGAGATTCATTGGTGCATATTTGAACCCACCCAGCGACCGAGCCCTGGCACTTGGTTTTCCTGAACTAATAAGAAGTATTGATCTAGTTGAAACTAGTGGAAGAAACAGATCTGCACCTAGGAGAAATAATTTCACATTCCCTTCCTCTATGGCTGCACATATTCTAGTATTTGGAGGAGTTTTTCGACAAGGGGCAAGTGTACAAAATTTTGGTCTCGCATTAAGGAATGGTGCGAGACAAAGTAGCGGTGGTGGGGCACCATCACAAACCATCGATGCATAGTTTAGTGGGACCGTGGGGGCACTTGGCACAGCTCCTATAGGCCCTATTAGACCCAGTGGTTCTAGTGGATCTGGTGGCTCTAGAGGTACAGGACCCAGTGGACCTAGTGGATCAGGCAGTGGAGGAAACACCAAAGGGAACCAAGGCTCTAATTCAGGACAAGGACCCCAACCACCACCTCAATTTTTCTTTGAAATGTCTCTACACTTACCAGATTACATGGGCATTGAGGATGTTGTGGAACTGTTATCCCATAAAATTTACAAGGGAAATTTTGTGGGTAACCCAATGGAAATTTTGTTCTAGTCCCTCGTCAAGGACTCCTTGCATTCAGAATGTTGCAAAGTCCTTTCCCGAGAAATATAGTTTTCTGAACTTAGCCATTTTTGGTCTTTTTTGGTTGGGCACACCTTTTTTCTGTGCAAGCATAGAGTATCTTTGCGCCCCCTTCATTTCCTTTGGCGCACCCTTTGAAGTGTCGACACACATTTTGGTGTGCCTCCCCGTGATGCGCCTTTCTTGCATGCGCCAAGGCGCATGCACCTTCATGTCAACAACATTTTTGTTGCACCGCGTTTTGGTGCACCAAAGGCACATGTATTTCCATGTTGACAAGTATTTTTGTTGCGCCAAAGGTGCACATAATCACATTGTTGACACACGTTTTGGTATGACCAAAGGGCGTACAGGTTTGAAGTGTCGACAGGTGTTTTGATGCGCCTCTTCAAAAAGTGATTGGAGCATTTATTGCACCCTTGCCTATATATAGGCACATCCGCCCTGTCACTTTCACATTTTAAAAAAAAACACGTGATAGCTTTTATTCCTCTGCACCTGTCAGCACACCTATCATCCTCGTATTGCATTCGCGGACCCGTTTGCTTCGTTTCTCACGTTATATATTCCGGGTAGGTGGTCCTTTTTCCTCTTGTGTTTTTGCTATTGGTTGTTTATTTGTGTAGTAAGTGGCATGGATTTTTCAAAACCCCTCTTTTTTTGTTCTTGTTGTCATTCTCCCATGCTCTTCCTCCTCTTTCCAAATCTACTGGTAAGGAGAGTTCTACCTCAAAATCACTTTGATATTTTTTTTGTGCCCGCTTCACCATCCAATAAACCCTGCAGAAGAAGCTTAAAACATCATGCAAATCCCTCCAGAGAGATAGAAGACTTAAAAGTTTCCAAAACTACATTTTCTACCCTTTGGCGCATTGCCACCCCTTGCAACATGAAATATAGTTGCGCCAATGGCGCATTTTCCTTTCTTGCAACACCCAATAACCCTGCACCCTCTTGGCGCACCAAACTCCTATGTAACATTGCAATAAACATGTGCCATTGGTGCACCCTACACACATGTGACACCAACTTTACTTGTGCCAAGTATAAAACTATGTTAAACGGCACAGGCGCATCCCCTATTACAGTAACATAATGTCATGCAAACCTTTCATGCGCCATGCACCAAGTTCCCCTGTTTACACACGTAAAGACGATGTTACACACACTAAATCTATGCCCTTTGGCTCATCCTGTCCCCGTGTAACATGAAAATTATCCGCGCCCGGTATAAAACGCATATAAATGCACAGGCGCACTTCTGCTTACAACAACAAAAATGTCATGTGCAGTATCCATGCGCCTTGCACCCTTTGGCACTGATTTGTCCCTTGTAACACCCCTTTTCTGTGTGACCATACTATTTAACTCCTGTAGCCTGCAGTGTTCATGCGCCCTGCGCCCTGATGCCTTAAAATTGCTAACTCTTCCTTCTGTCAATGCTTTAATGGGAGATCAAACAGCTAACATGACTCTTCTGCATTGGGTTTCACTTCTTCTTCTTGCAGATCAGCAACTGAGTTCAGAAACTACATATGTCTACATCAAGCAAGAGACCAACCAAGTCTAAGGGCAAAGCCAAGCTTACAGAGGAAGAGATGAAGTACAAATATCAGAGGGTCAGGATGCCCGAATCCCAGGCAGAATGTGACCTGGACATAAGAGACTCTAAGCTCGGTCACATTGATATGGAAGATTTCTGGGCCAGAACCAGGAGGGTCACAGGAAGTCCCTGGATGGACAAACTGGTAATCAGTGGCCTGCATTTTGCTTGGGGGGATCCCAGTCAGTGCAGTGAACAATGAATTCATGATGGTAGTGGCCCGCTGCTACAACAAAGACACAAGATGTGTCGAGAATGAGAAGGGTGAGGTTATGATCAACCTGACTGCCTGACACTTCGAAATTATGCTTGGCATTCCTCATCATCGGCACTTTGTGGCCGTAAGCCAAGAAGACTGCACCAAGGCTTGGGAGGACAATGAAGACCAGTGTATGCAATTGATGAATGAGGTGTACCTGAAAAACAAGAAGGTGGTAACCATATGGCCATAGGTCATTCACCGTAGCAGATTTCTCTGAGGAACTAAGTGATACCATCACATTCCTAAGAAGAGTATTTGGGATTTCTGACGTCCACTACTTTCATAAATGGATGCTTAGGTACCTAGAGACAATGAACAAAAATGTGCCAGATCAATGCTTCGAGTGGGCGGAGATCATAAGCAGCACTATATCCAAGTAGCTCCAACAACTCACCACAACGGGGAGGTTCTACATGAACTCCTACATAGTTTATGTTGTAGCCTCGGAGAGGGATTATCCAGCATTGATGCGATGCAGGGTTTGGCCCCAAGTAAAAATATATGAATACTACCCAGAGCTGAAGCTGGAAAATACTATTTCATAGTTTACAAAGATTAACAATGCTTTCTTCTATGAGCATTATCTGCCTTTTGAGGCCAAACATGACTCACAGTCATACGACCAAGAGCATTGTTGTCAGCAACAGAGAATTGGGGGGGCCTTATTTATGTAATTTCCCACCTTCACCTATCTAAGGTCAGCCAAGTTCTTGGGGGAACCCCCCAAATTTCCAAGATATGCTGGCCCCAAGCTGATCCTGTTGGACCTATCCAGAAAACTCATAACCTACCATGAAAAGTGTTTTAAGAGAAAGAAGGGTGGAACTCCTTTCCCCCTCACAGTGGGTAGGTACACTTGTCTTTCCCACCACAAATCCCATGAGATGTTTTCAGAGCTAAAACTACTCAATCTGAAGCATAACTTCCTGGCAAGGCCCACTTTCGATCCAAGAAATTTCCTTCACAGGGCCAAACTCGATCCAATCCACATTCCGCAGATCGAGGATATTTATATCAACCTATATCATGAGGTCTAGCTCAGAAGAAAGGATAACTCCCGCTTGGATTTGGCTGAAATCATTTAGTACGGTGTAGCCATTGTCCCAAAAGGTTATCAAACTACTGATTAAGAAGTTGATCAGGTATATCTTGACACGAATGGGGACAACTGGCCGTTTGCTGTAATCGATAGAACTAAAGCACCCCAGACCATTAAAGAAAGGGTCAAAGAAAATCTGCAGAGAATAGAGCACTGGTGCAGGATGAATGGCCTCATCTACCTCGGGGTATGATTTCACCACATCTCCATTGGGTAACGTACCTTCCAGGCCAAAACATCTGCCAAAGGGAAGGGGAAAAAAACAAAGAGGGTGTGAGTTAAACTGTACCCAAGAAGAGACTCCTGAGAGTCCCCCTTCTACTACATGAGAACAAGTTATAACTTTGGCTTCTTCTAGAGAAAGAAATAGTCGAAGATGTTCCAATGGGCACATCCACTCAAGATGTTGCCACTACTACAACTATTGAGGTCCCTTCTATCCCTTCTCACTCTCCTCCTTCCCCTCCTCACATGACCCAAGCAACCATTCCTTTGGTCGTATCCTCTTCCCCATCTTCTACTGTTCCCCCTTCTTCATCATCCATCTTCTCTTCTCTCACGGAGCTGTCCCCCACCATTTCTTCCCTCATCTCTTAGCTCCCTTCCGTTCCCATGTCTACCTCCCTTGCAGTATCTCTTCCTCCCTTGAGCACTTTCTCGGCCTCCCTCTCAATGCCGTCTCCAAGTGTCTCAACGCACTTTCCCTCTACTGCTGCAGTTGCTCCCTTTTCTACTTCCGGCCCCTCTCCCATAAGTCCAGCATGGATCTCTCAGCACCTGAGCCAAAAAAAGAGGAAATTTTCCATCACACCGATGGACTTCTCCATCATCCCATCAAAGGGGGCCAAGAAGCAAAAGCCTATAACCTACTTCTCTCAGAGTGCGTCAGGAGAGAGAGTAATGAAGATAGCGTATCCCAATCCTTTAAAGGATAAAAAGGATCTGTCTTCAATAGATTATACAGTGACCCAAGTCACAATGGGGACATCTTTAGAAATCCTTCAAGGAGAGGCCCTATCTGAAATTGACGCCCTTTGCAAGAAGCTCCAAGAAGAAAAGGAAGAAAAGAGGCTGTTAAAGGAGCAAAATAAACATCTTCTCCACGCCTTGCAGAAAATGGGCAGTGCACCTCCTACAACTGCCACCGAAACTCCTGAGCCTCTGAGCCAAGATAAGATAAATGAATACGCCAAAATCGGAAAGCAGGGTATGGTAGTTTCCACCTGGAGGAGCCAAATCCTCAAAGAAAGTGAGGGAGTAATCGCCAAGTTCACCAGGTTGTATCAGAATATCAATCAGGTGCAAAAAGATCTCCAGGAGATAGCAGGACCCATCTCTGAAGAGCTCGACCATGCTAGGATGCAACATGAGACCTTTCAGAAAATGTTCGACTATTTAGTCAAAGATCTGGTCAAGTTCGGCGTCTTCGGTCACCCTAGAGCCCTCAACAAAATCCTTTCTATTCTGGACTACCAGGTCGATCAGTTGGAGTTTGTCCTAGAAAAGATTGACAAAATCAAGGAGGAAGCCCTGGATGTAATGCATCAAATGGAGAAAATTGTCCTGAGAATGTCTCCGGGCTTACTCACTCCTTCTTTCACCTTAAGAAAGGTTGATGAAACTATTCGGATCTTCAAGGAGATCATTTCGCAAGGGCTGGGACCAGAAGTCACTTTCGACGCCGAATCCATCAACAACCTGCTGGCCTGTCGTGACTTCATAGGGTACCTAATAGAGGCAGAAAATGAATATTCCAAGCTCCCAGAAAAGCTCACAGATGAGTGAGAGACTTGCGATGCTATCAGTGAACATCACAAGGATCCTTCCCAGTATCAACTTCAGCCCATGATCAGCAAGTTCATGGAATACCGTGCCCAATTCCACATCACGTCTCCTAAGCAGCAGCAAAAGCAGGATACCCCCTTTCAACCATGGGACGATGATGAATAGTTTCATTCTTCTCGACCTTCTCTTTGTAAACATCTAAAGTATGTTGACACAAATGATGACATCGTCCATGTTGCACCATGAGATGATGTCATCCACCAAGTTGTCAAAAATCAACAAATGACTTTAGGATATTTTGTAAGATATTTTTGTAATTAGGTGGTTGGTTTGTTTTTGCCTTCTTTTCTTCTCTTCTTCTATAAATACTGGAATACTTGTTGTATTCAAGTGTGGATACTTTTCAGATGAGAAATAGAAGTAAGAAGAAAATACTTTGAACTTTTTGTAACAGAAACAAATATTAATACAATATTTAGACTTTGTGCTGAATACATGTGTTTTACATCAGACCTTTCTTATGTTAGATCTGTATGATTGTTCTGTTGAATCTACTTCTAATTTGTTGTCATTTATTCATCAGTATTGCTTTATTCGTCTATGCAAGTAGGTTCGACTCTATTTACTACCAACCTAAATAATAGACCTTCTGACCTTTCTGCTTTGGAATTCATTTCTTTTCTCCCTTCAAATCTTTCCTATCTCCCCACCTCGTTTCTTTCCCTTATTTTACAGTTGGAAATACCTATACTGGGATGAGATCCCAACCCCTGAAGGTAGAATATTGTGGGACTTGCACAAGATTCCTACTGGTAGAATAGCAATAAACCAGTTTCGCTTTGCTGACTCAAAGAGGGGCTATGCCCTAAACACTGTTGGCTCGTCTGTCCATAGATCTGTCCACCCGACATATTTTCAAACCAACAGGAACATGTTCACAAGTGTGAACTACTATGGCATGCAAAAGGTATCACAACCCCAGAATGAAAGGCTCATCAATTTGCAACCACATTGTAAGGGCGCGTGCATAGCTGGTATAGAAAGTATGATCCTCATCAAACAGTGGTGGATTACATTGCCTTAAAGAATGCATTCCTAGCAGAGTTCCACATTCCTGAGTTCGAGCAAAAAATCATTAGTGCTTTGAAGGAGATACAACAAGGAATGGAAAAGAGTGCGCGGGAGTATGATGCGCACTTTAAGACTCTCTTGTCTAAATTATCATATGATATACACCCGTCGCAGCATGCACAATGGTTTTTTGGAGGATTGATTACCCCTTTTAGAATGGCCCTATCTCATAAGAATTTCACATATCCGCATGAAGCATTGGAGGCTACCTTACACGCCGAAGCCATTGGTAGTATTGATACTATCATTAGCCTATTCTTGGAGGCTCAGATTGTTGTTATGGCTAAATAGTTAGAAAATCTATCTGTGAACTTGGTCCATGAGACTTGCAGTGGTTTGTGGTGTACAGATTGTGAGATAGAGGGGCACGTTAAGGATAATTTCCCCCAGAGGATGGTACGCGCTATAACATTAGATTGTGAAATCTGTCATGGGGACCATGATGCAAGTAGATGTCCCTTGCTACAACACATGATCAGAAAGAATGTATCTTATTATTGCAAAATTTACACCTCCACGACCCATTATACTAAAGACTATAGGCTCATTGATCAAATACATGAGGCCATTGATCATGGGGTGCACCAAACCAGCATTGCCAATAATTCTAAAAATGATGATCGCCATTATAAGGAGCGCATAGATGGAGGCACGCATGGAAAAGCTTTTCAAGGAGGATTCCGTGGATGAGGTAACTACGAAGGAAGGAGTGAGTTCCCATGAGGGACATGTTTCAACTATGGATCTATAGAACATTACAAGCGTGAGTGCCCAGACTTGTTGCAGTGCTCATGGTGTGGCAAGAAGCATAAGTATGAGGAGTTCCCGGATTTATATGAGCATATGAATCAGCAGCACCGGAACACATACATACAATGGATGCCTTGAGTAACACGAAATGAAGGTTTGGATCTTCTTTTTGTAACAACAAGGGTAGAAGCCACGGGTGTAAGAGAGATACCAAGACAAAAGAACATTGTTTCAAGAGAAGAGGTCATTCATGGAAAGTACCTAGACCCCACGCATTAGAAGGATATATATTAGTACACCATGGATGTTATTCGCAGCTTGCAAGGGGAGATCTAGTGTCTAAAGAAGTAATCCAAGAGGGAGGAAAAAGGAAGGAGGATCGAGGCACAGAAAGATGACCTGGATGAGGTTAAGGAGGTTGGAAAAATACTAAGGCAAGAGAACATCATTCCTTTGCTAGGATCCTTGTTGAGAGAGAAGGTACCACACATCAGAGAAGCACGTGAGAGGTAGGTCTTGCATGCAAACCTTCCCCCTCACAGCCTCTACTATGACAAGGAGATTACATAGAATGTAGTTATGAATGGATGGCTCCTCAGCAATATACTCATTGACACTGGCACAGAGGTTAATGTTTTGACTTTGGATGCATGGCATCAGATGGGGAGACCTATGTTACAACCATCTTCAAATGTGTTGTATACGGAAACCAAGACTAAGGCAATGCCCATCGGTGTCTTGAAGGATGCAACTATTACTATCCAGGGATCCAAGTTTACTGGGGACTTCAAAGTCTTGGCACTCGCCGAGGTGGACAATTTCCCAGCACTACTAGGGTGCCCTTGGTGTTACAAGAACAATGTGGAACTCCGATTCAACAAAGGGTACATCAGTTTTGAGAACAAAGAGGAGTGGGTCATTATACCCCTGGTTGATGGGAAGTCAGCGCCCTACATTAAACCATTGGGAGAAGAGGTTTTGGACAAGATTTATGTGTGCTCAATCAGAGACCCTGAGATGGTACACCCTATTAACGGGGTTATCCAGTTTGAGGATGCTCATTCACTGAGTGATACCACCCTGGCCTGGCATGTGATAATTGGGTGCATGGGACTTACGAATTAATGGGATGGCAGTTTAGAGGATCGGTGACCAAGATAACTAAGGCACACACGGTTTGGAGCCTTGGGGGAAAAGAACAGCCCAAGTACTCTGGAGGATCCTTCTCTGAGATCTTTCTGCATGAGATATAAGCTCAGTGAAAAAATGAAAAGGAATGAAGGGAGATGTTGAGTTACATCTTTCTTGACATAGCAGCTCGTTGGTGGGCCATGCATCAAGAGAACCTTTTATAATGGCGTGAGGTAATAATTTCTCTCTCTGTCATATTTTTTAGAAGTAATATACCCACCATCATCAAGGAGTACCATGGGAAGGATCCCGCCTCTTTCCATATCCAGAAGTGTGAACGGGTCTGGAGAGAAGGTGTAGAAGCCTTGCCACCATCCCTCTGGGTGCACAAGTTGTATTATACATTGCAAATTTGTGCACGCACATGGTACATTCATTCGGAGACATGCCACCAAACAAGGAATAGGTAAGAGCTTGCGGCTGATCTTATTCAAGCCTTTGAGTATCAGCGTACCAAACCATCAGTTGATAAGGCCTTGCAAGGTATCAAGAACCTTACAATAGGGGATAGTGCCAAAATGAAATATGGGCTGTTGGAACTACTAGGTGAACCAGGATTGGAGGCGTGCTTCGAAGAGTTTTAAGAAACAGAAGAGTTACAGCTTGAGTGCACGTGTTTGGAAAAGGAAAATGGAAAGTTAGTATATGTGATTGATGGATAGGAATTGGAGAATTTGAATGTTAACCATTCTGTGGGGACTCGCGAAGTAGTGGGCAGTGTAGATGCTTGCACGCGTACCTACCATGAGCCTTTAAAGACAAAGAAGGTTAACATCAGTTCAGGAGAATAACCTAAGGAAACTATTATTGGGGATTATTGGACGAAGAAGGAAGTATCAAAGATCATTGATCTGTTTTGTGAATTCAAGAATTTATTCCCGCATGGGTACCATGAGCTAAAAGGTATCCACCATTCCTTGGGGGAGATGAGGATAAAACTAAAGGAAGGTGCATGCCCCATTAGAAAAAGGCCCTACCAGATGAATCTCAACTTACGCGTGAAGGTTAAGGAGGAGATAGACAAGATGATAGCTTTTGGGATCATTGAGGCAGTAAAAGAATCAAAATGGATAAGTCCAATGGTAATTAGCATCAAGAAAGATGGGCGGATTAGAATTTGTGTGCATTATAGAGAATTGAATGCAGTTTTTTTCATTGATCCATTTTCGTCCCCCTTCACTAAAGAAATTCTGGAAGGAGTCGCTGGGCACAAAATCTATTCCTTTACGGATGGATTTTTAGGATACCACTAAGTCCGGATTACAAAGGAGGACCAGGAGAAGACAACTTTCACCACTGAGTGGGGAAGTTTTGCATATACGGTCATGCCCTTTGGGTTGAAAAATGTGCCTGTTGTCTTTTCGCGCATAGTGGTGCAAGCATTCCAGGACTTCATTCATAATTTTCTTCAGGTTTACTTGGATGATTGGACAGTATATGGTCTGGTTAAGGACCATTGTGACAACTTGAGATTAATGTTTGAAAGGTGTAGGCAGTTGAGGATATCCCTCAACATTAAGAAGTGTGTGTTTGTTGCACCCTTTGGGACTTTATTGGGGCATATCATATGTAAGGAGGGCTTATTGGTAGATCCTACTAAGGTTGCAGTTATTGTGGGGTTAAGGGAGCCTACTAGCCAGAGTGCAGTGCGCAAATTCCTTGGGCATACAGGATATTACTAAAAATTCATTAAGGGGTATGCCAAGATTGCCGCGCCTTTAGAGGATTTGCTTAGACATAAAAGTACCTTCCACTGGGGAAAGCTGCAGCAGAGGTCATTTGATACATCAAAATATAGTCTTATTACCACACATATTCTGTGATTTCCCTCTTGGGACAAGCCTTTCCATGTCCATGTAGATGCCTCAAGAACCACCATTGGAGCAGTACTTGCACAACCAGGTGAGGGGATTATTGATCATCCTCTCTGTTTCACGAGTGGGAAGTTAACACCAGTAGAGAAGAATTATACCACAACCGAGCACGAGGCATTGTCAATTATCTATGCGCTTTTTAAATTTCGACAATATCTGCTAGCAACACCCTTTGTATTCTACACCGACCTCATGGCATTAAAGTATTTAGTAAACAAGCCTGTTCTTCAAGGGCGCATATGTCGATGGGTGTTTTTGTTTCCAGAGTTTGATTTCATCTTTGTAGTGAAGCCCGGAAAAATCAATTGTGGACCTAATCATCTGTCAAGAATTTATTCAGGAGAGGACGTGCAAAGTATTGAGGAAACAATTCTAGACACACAACTGTTTAGATTGCAGTGCACGCCCTCAGATTTGGAAGAGATGTCTATATTTTTAAAAGAAGGTGTGGCGCTGGATGGAATGAGGGCATTGGAGAAAAATTCATTGGCCATACACACCATGCCCTACATGTTGATTACTGGAGACTTATACAAATTGGGATGTGATGAAGTTTTGCGCAGATGTGTGTTAGAACATGAGCTCCTGGCCATCATGGAAAAAGCACACGGAAGAATTACGGGTGGGCATTATGTAGGTGATGCCACCATGTGCAAGATTTTAATGGCAGGTTTATGGTGAGAAACCTTGTACAGGGATTGTAGAGATTATTGTAAAGCATGTGACCACTGTCAACGTATTGGCATACTAGGAAGGAGAGATGAAATGCCTTTGCATCCTATTCCTAGTGCGGAACCTTTTGAAAAGTGGGCGGTAGACTTTATAGGACCTATTGCATTGGCAGCGCATAGGAATAGGTCACGTTATGCTATCACTTGCACAGATTATTTCACATAGTGGGTGGAATCATCCCCAACTAAAGATTGCACGGCAGCAATGGCAGCAAGGTTCCTATGGGAGAACATTATCACAAGGTATGGATGCCCTTTAAGTTTGACCAGTGATAGGGGTACACATTTTCTAAATGAGACCGTGAGGATCCTACTATCTAAGTTCATGGTGGCTCATCATAAGACTACGCCCTATCACCCACAAGAAAATGGAACCACGGAAGCATTCAACAAAATACTAAGTCATACCTTGACCAAGATCTATGATGTTGGAAGACAGGATTAGGATGACAAGGTATCAACAGTTTTATGGGCTTACAGGACTATGTATAAAAGACTAAATAGAGCCACACCTTTTTAATTGGTGTTTGGCATGGAAGTTATTTTACCGTTTGAATTTATGTTACCTTCTCCGTGAATAACACGCGTAGGAGGATTAGTTGATGAACAAGCACTGGAAGAAAGAATTGATGAACTAATGAAACTAGATGAGAGATGATTACTTTCCCATTAGAGCCAAACAGTGGAAAAGGCAAAGCAAAAGGCTTGGCATGATCGCCATATTAGAAACAAGAATTTTTAGGTTGGGTAGATGGTGTTACTGTATGATTCTAAATTTCTATGCCATCCTATGAAGTTGAAATTCCATTGGTTAGGTCCCTACACAATCTCGTACATCCTTGATTCAGGTGCGTGTTAGTTACAAGCGCTAGACAGAATGGAGTTTCTTGGACACTTCAATGGAAGTAGGCTAAAGCCCTACTATAAATAAGTCTTCTTGGTGTTTGTAAATAAGGCAGTTTTGCCATTTAGTCTTGAATTTTCCTTTATGCATTTTCTTTTCCTTGTGTTTCCCTTTCGCGTTGTTGTTTTGTTTTGTGCCTTGGGCGCCAGTAACCCTATTGCTATTTTTTGGAGAATTTATGAGTGCATAGAGGACCGTGCATTGTTTAAGTGTGGGGTGGAGAAAAGTGAAGAAGCACATGATTAAAAGTGCCAAGGAAGTTGTGTTGAAGAGCCTTGTTGAGTAACCCGGTTAAAAGAGAGATGAAGAGAAAAGATAGAATGGTTGGTGCCAGGGTAAAGCTACTCGTAGATCCCACATACAAAAGAAAATGAAGTGCATTTAAAGCAACACGAGGTAGTCGAAAGCAAGAATCTGGAAATAAGAAGTGTCATCGGCGCGGGTTGAGCAGCGTAAGAGTCTCCTATCATGTTGGTTTGGTTGCGCGCTAGAAGGTTAGAGGATTTTTCACGCAGGAAGGGTGCGTGAGTGAAGGCACTGAAGAAGGGTTTTGTGTTAAAAATATGCATTAAATGAACAAATTATGGGGTAGGTAAAGTAGCATTTAATGACCAGCAAAAGGAAAAACTATAAATAGAGGGTCAGGGCACTCTCATTTTACTTTGCGAAAACAAAGAGGTGGAGATATAAGTGAAAGATATAAGCTAGGACTTTTTCAGATTCGATCAAAGAGAAGATTTGTGTTATCAAAACAGTAAGGAAGGAATTACACGGGTGTGGAATGAAATGAAAAGACATTGTCTTGTGAAGAATTTATCAAAGTTAGGGTTCAGCAAACTAGGGCACAGGTTTAGGAGATTTGTATCATGGATCTGAGATCAAAGGTTGGGATAAGGAAAGCAGAGTAACAAGGAGAAGACTAGATTAATACAATTACCTCGACTATGGCACCGAAGAAAGGGAAGGGAAAAGTGAAGGCTAAACAACTAGAACCCGAGGTGGAAACAAATGAAGAATGGTATGCAGAAATGCAGTACCCTGATGGAGTGATGATGGGGAAGGAATGGGAATCCCATTTGAGAAGCATACCAGTCAGTGACTATAATCACCACACCAGCACTATAGAGAAGGAAATGACATTAGAATTGGTATGTCCAACCAACAAGTGAACACTTGCAGGGTTTCCTATCTACAATGATGATGTGAAGGTCAAGCTAGCGAAGGCAGGGTTGTTGCAACTCTACGAGTTGCCTTATTTTGGGAAGCCGGATCACTTGTACCAGTGGTTAATGTCTCGGGTGCACGAGGAATACTTCCACTTTGTTGGGCGTAAGATACACGTAACTCCCCAGTTGATTGCATATTTTACAAGCCTCATATGCAAGGGAGATAGCCTGGAAGATGACCTTAGCGACAAGGAAGCTATTCAGGAGACCATCACAGAGTATGCCTACAAGAAAGGGTCACGGTATTATTACATCTCAGACATTAAGGACCCAGTTATGAAGATGGCCATGCACCTAGTAATGAAGCTGAATGGCCAAGAAAGATGGACGCAAGTCAACAAGCCATGGCTGCATGTCTGTAGGAAGATTGTAGAGGGGACTATTTACAACTTGTCTGCATACATTGCTAAGGAAATTGTAAAGTGTGCAAAGGAAGGGGACAAGATACCTCTTTGGCAATGTCCTGCTCACCATAGTATTTGTATAAATTAGAGTGTTGGATACACTAGATAAGTTTGTGTGGGAGTACCCAGCTGAACACCCTTCACCCGCGAAGAGGTTTGAAAAGTATGCATGTGATACAATGACAGATCCACATAAAGCACAGCTTAAAAAATGGTATACGTGCTTGAGAAATGCATTTGGAGTGGAGTGGAGGATCCCCAAACAACTCCCAGAAGCCACACAAGGAGAAGTTGAGTTCACAGTGTGCCAGCACTATTGCTTAGGTAGTTTCAAAATTGTTGATGAATCATGGAGCCCTTGGTACAAGCTCCTTTTCGTGTTCACTTCCTAGTACATTCAAGTGGGAGTGAATAGATTTAAAGAATCAAAAAATTTAAGGTTGGAGCTAGGAAATTTGGACCAGGAACACAGGGATATGAAGAAGAAACTAAACTATCCCGGAGGTAAGCGCATGTACGTGGAGAAGTACGTGTTGCACGAGATCCACATGACTAGACCAATAACACTTCCTATTACTAGACGATCCGCGGCACGCGTATACGTGCGCATAAGGCCAAAATTTTAAAATGGCACGTACTTGGTAGATGAGATCTCCATACTTGAATACCCCTTGGGAATGAAGAACCCAGTGTCTAAGAAGAGGGGTAGAGGAGAGGAAGGAGCACCAAGTGTACCAAATGCTCAGACAGTGAGCATGCCTTCTACAAGTGCCAAGCCAAGCACCTATGTTTGGAGGAAGAAGTCCCCAGTAAATGAGAAGATGCCAGAAGTAAAGGCACCTAAACAACCCACCACCTTGAAGGATTCACAAGAGGAAGAAGAGAAGGTAGAATCTCCTGACCAGAAGCAACCTCTCAGGAAGAAGCCGAAGGTAGATGAAGAAGTTGACTCAGAGGTGACCAACAGCTTGGAGAGATATCTGGGAGAAGGAGAGGATGAGAGTGAAGGAGGTGGCAATGAGGAGAAAGAGCCAGAAAAAGACAAGAAACCTTTGGAACCTCGTATAGTTAGTGTCTATGACTCAAAGAAGGAGAGTGGAGAAGAAAAGAAAGAGTTCATATTTGCACAGAGGAAAGGTGCACAAGGAGATGAAGGAACTAAAGATACAAGGGCAGATGAGAGGGATGCCGAGGGACAAAGAGCCGTAGATTTTACAAAGGAGCAGATAACCAAAGTGGCAGAGCGAGAAGTGAATAGTATGCTCTAGATCCTTGTAGACCAGGAATTAGAGCAGAGCACAGACATAGTGCTAAAGGAAGAGAGGGAAGAGAGTGGTGAAAAGGGACATGACATCCTAGGAGCCCCCACTCTGATAGTTAGCTTCCCTAAAGGTGCATACTTGGGTAAAAGACCTCTGGATGCATAATAGAGGTAGATAATGGGCTACGTGGATGACTCAAGGAAGGTGCTATGCACATGATTCCAGAGCACGTTACCCACTGAAAGACTTATAGCCATGGGATCATTCGAGAAGGAGGGCGCATACCCCAAGACCAAGAAGATGCTTTCTTGGGAATTTAAATCCCACATCGACAAGCTAGACTTTGAAGTCTTCCAAAATCCACTTATCACACTGCCAGAGTCTAAGGGAGATAACCCCTTAGTGAATGCCCAGGAGCTCTCAAACAAGCAAGTGTGTAATTCCCTAAACAAGGTCGCGGTGGAAATAGAGGCAAGGCTATTCACACGGAACAACAGCAAAGGGCTTTAGAGGGAAAGCTGGCTAGAAGCTTAAAACAAGAGGAATTATTTAGCGTACAGCTAATGCATGAGCTCAAGGAGGAAAAGGTAAAGGTGTAAGAGGTCTACAAGAAATTAGACTTGATAAAAATTGCCATCATCTTGAAACACCTAGATCTAACACCTACCCCCTAGAGGTATGCATCGATGCTAGAATTCCTAGAAGACTTAACGCGTGTCCTCACCATGGAGAGGCAACCCTTGGCATTGGAATCTATGGAGGAAGTAGCTGCGCGCCTGAAGGAGGAGGACCGATTAAAGGTGATAGCACTTGTTGTTGAGTATAGCAAGGTGCTCACAGATGTAAAAGTTTTTTCCCAATCTACTGAGGCCGCATATGACACATGTGCGGATAGAGATAAGGTGGCAAACTTCTTGGTCACCACACTTGAAGCAGATCTGAAAGAGTTCTAGGAGAAGAATAAAGGAAACATGGCGGAGTGGGATAGAGTCCTAGCGGAAGTAGAAAGAAGATATGAGGATATTGAGGCACTAAGGGGCTCAACCAAGACATGACTGAAGGAACTATATCCTCAAATTACCAAAAGAATGGACAAGCTCGTAGACCTAGGTAAAGATATGGAACAAATTGTGGACACTTTTGGCACCCAGGGAGCTGGCCTAAATTTTGATGCGGTAAACCTCCTAGTTGGTGACCTCTATCAAAAGGCACAGAACGAGGTCGATACATGGAGTAAGTTGGAGGCAGACTTACGGAAGCCTTTTGGTTTAATGTTCCCTCCCCCATTCTTCATTATTTCCCCTATTCTCTCATTCCTTATTTATTTTTGTAATATTTATCTACATCTTGGTTCTATTGAACCAACTTACACCTTGGTCAAGTACAATGTTTCTAAGCGTGGAGAACAAGCGTAGTGTGGGGTGACGTTGGGCCCCTGAAATATTGACTAAGTATGAAGGTGCATGGGCGCACGGGACCCCAGTTATAGGATGGCCTGCAAGGCAAAAGCACGCAAGAGAAAAGGATCAAGGAAGCATATAGTGCACGCGGCACGTGAAAGGAGATTTAGGACTTAGCCGATTTAAGCAACAAAGGAAGAACACATAAAAAGCATGATCGGAAAGAACATGCCATCAAAGGAATATTCTAGAAGACCATCATGAGATGGAGTGGAGAGCTCAAGCTTGAGGAAACATGCTCACCGAAGGACCACATTCAACACTTGGCGATGGATCTGAGTGCGCGGCAAGGCGAGTTGGCAGCACAGGAAGGTGATAAATACAAGTTCCTGTAGACCAACAATAGAATGGGAATATAGACATAAGAGGAGAAGATAGGAGAGATACACACAAAGAGAGATAACATGGGTGAAGCTCTACAGGATTACTATGAGTAGGGCTCATATGCAAAAAGGAATGTACTGAGCTTAGCATTGTAGTTTATTTTCTATTTTTGCGTAGTTATACAAGCCTAGTGATGTGCATGACTGCAGTCTTCCCTGTATGGCTCTTTGTAATGAAACAATGAATACAATGAGGTTACCTATTACAATTAGATATGAATATCAGTGGATTTCATGTATATTTTGTTCCTAGAAGTTATATTTCCTTTCATGCTATGAATGAATGGATGTAGCTTTCTTTCTGTTATATTATAGGCTATGGAGTCTTTTAAAACACATAGTCTGAAGAAGCTACAAGGATTTAGAGGCCATCCTGAGCCCTGTAATCCTTGTATGTCTAAACTTATTTCCTAAATACTCCTATACTAATCATTGATGAATTCTTCCCACTAAAAACTCACATAAAAGAGAGACTCGGCACCCACGCATGGCTCAAGTGAGCGCTCAGCTTTTGCTGGGTGATAGGCCGACATGCATGGGATTCCTTCCTCTTATAGTGGGAGTAAAATTGACTACATCCTTATATTGTGCATATTGTATGGAGATGGCCTTAGGAAAACATGATCAATTTTCCATTATTCAAACTCAATAGAGCTGTCACTACTAAATGATGGAAATGCTTTCAAGATAAGGCTGAGGCTGCTAGACACATGGTATGATCCTTATTTTCTTTGTGCATTTTTGTAGATGCGTTAGATTCTTTTGTTGACACATAATGCAATACATGGGTAGTATAGGTAGGATTAGTTATTCAAATGATTTTTTGGTGGGGTATTGACAAGACAAACTTGGATATATCAAATATTTGACAACCTCTAAAATAATTGAACAACTATCAGATAAAATGCTTCAAATAATCAAGATGTTCTTTCAACCAGAAGATGCATAAATGGAAGCCCAGGTTGCACTATTCACACAATATTTGAGAACTCACCACAAAATCTTGAAGTAAAGAACTCAATTAAACACAAAAATCCTTGATCAAACCACACCTAAGGTAAACCCAAAGGCTTACAAGCAATCCCAATCAACAAATGAAGGTGGAGTGATTTTAACCTACTTATTTTCAATGCCAGATGAAAGCTCTTCTAACAAACAAAACTACAAGTGCCACTAAACTATCAATAAGGATGAGATTCTGTGTGATTTCTAAAAAATTTCAATGTAAGATTGCAACAAGAACAATGAAAACTATTTGCAGGTATTTTAAAATGATAACAGACATCATATTTCCCAGAAAATCACATATTAACTCAAAATCTTGTTAGATTCATCAACAGGGGAGAGTTTCATGAAAATATCAGAGTTGTGTGATGGTTATACACTTGTAACCAACTCACATACATGAAGATCCAACACAGAAGAAATTAACCTGGTTCTTTGGTGGGTATCTCAAAAAATGAGCTTTCTCTTAGAATTTGCTCATGATTTTCAACTTCTTGACCATTTGCATTTCTCAAAAATGCATTATATATCTCTTTCCATATTGGAGCCTTCTTTCCCAAGCAAAGCATATGCCAAGGGATCAATTTTGTTATAACAATTTCTCATGATTCATGGAAAATGACATTTAACAAATTTGCAACGAGAGTTGCGAGGTGTTTTAAAAAGAATGAATCATTACAAATATTTGAATCATTATCCTTCCTGGAGGCATGTTTTTCATCATCAATGCATGCAGATGCCTTTCCTCTCATCATTTCACCTTTTCACCTTTTTAAACAACCTCTGCAACTTTCAATTTTGACATTTCACGTGTTTGGATGGATTAGGGAAAAAATTTGTTTCAAAAACACCTCAAATCTGCAAATTAATCCCTAAAACCACTTGCATTGATCTTTACAAGCACAAAGGACACAAATTCATCAAAAATTTGATTAAAAATGATGCAAAAGATGCATATCCAAGCTTCCTAGAGAAAAAATGGCTTCCAAAAATGAAAATGTACAGTTACCCTTGATCTACTCTTTCCCCTTCAATCTAGGCCATCCACGTGTCAAAATACGATTGGGAATGAATTCGGGTTCACCTTTTGACTTTTTAACATTTTTTGAAAAAAAATTTAAAAAATTGACTTTTTTCTCCACCCCACCGCCCTTGAATTTTGGTGATGACACGTGCCACATGGTGGGTCCCATTGGGATCATGTTTCAATTCTGCATGTTTTGACCTTTTTTAGAAATTTGGGAAATTTTCACTTTTTGCCCCGCGAGCCCGTTCCTCCACCTTTGCCCTTGACACATGTCATGCTCTCTATCACTAAGAAACCATGGGCTTATTTCATGTTTTGACCCCTTTTTTGCCAAGGGAAAATTTTCAATTTTTCTTTCGCGGGCCTACGCCTCTGATTTTTTCCCTCCACATGTCTCCTTCTGATTTGTCACAAAGCCACGCCTAGAATCTTCCAGTCTAAGTCTTTTTTGTAAAAGGGAAAAATTTCCCTTTTGCCTTCGTCGGCTTGCCAACCCACTCTGCCTTTGCCACGTGTCCATCACTGATTGGAGCGGAGATGCATCCCATTTTTTAACTTTAGAAAACAAAGCTAAAAATCATTAAGTTTTCCATCGGCCCACTCCTCCTTTGAATTTCAAAATTGGCCACGTGTCACACCTAGATTGGTTGTAGAAATTCAGCCCAAGTTTTGACTTTGATCCATTTGAAGTTAAAATTTCAAAGTCACCAAGAAATCTGCCCCCCCATTCTGACTTCTCATGGACATGTCTCCACCTATGATTGGCCACGTGGCCACTCTCAAAAATTTCACCTCAGCCTTTTTTTCCAAAAGGGAAAAAAATTCTTCTGCCTCTGGCCGCCCGCACTCTCCTTCATGCCTACCATGTGTCTATCCCTCGCTCCATTGTGGACCCATGGGCCCTTCTACAACTTTTTTCCCCTCGCCAAAAAAGGAAAAATTTTCCTAAGTCTTTTTTCAGCGTTCCCTTCCGTCCTAGCACAAGAACATGACATGTGTCCCTCCTCTGGGACTTGCGGGGTTGCGAGGGAAAACTAAAAATTTTCCAAAGGCCAAAAAACATTAAGTTTTATAGAAAACCCGTTGATCCTTGTCCAACCAGAAGTGGCCACATAGGAGGAGAATTTTGAGCTTAATTTTGACGGGCAAGTGACACCCATACAACCGTAAAAAAATGTAGAATTTACCAGAGATGCCCAAATTTGATTTTTTCTTCGTGGGTGAGGGATTTTTTGCTCAAAAAACAAGGGGAAATTCATTTCATGCAATTTTCGATGATGGTGATAGATATTTGAGGGAAAATACACATGAAATGAAAAAATTCGAGCTCCACAGGCTAGAAAAATGGAAAAAATGACCAAGGCCGATGGATTTGGAAAATTTAGGGCACAGAATATGGAAAACTTGGGTGTTTCTTCACAAATGAGGTATGGAAAATGATTTTTAAATGGACTAAGGCATGGGAATAGAAAAAACAATTTCATCCCATTCATTCGAACTGTAGAATACGTTTTAGGAAATACAGAGTGAAAGGAAAATTAGGGAGAAATAATAAAGGATCAAAATGGACACCAATACCCCGTACATTAGGAGATGCTTAAATTCAACTCCTTCAATAGCAAGGAAGACCCACAACAGCATTTGCAGTCATTCAAACATGGGTGATACCTGATCACTCACGATGATGCTTTGCTCCTAAGAACCTTTCCCATGTCTCTGACTAGACCTGCATTAGATTGGTATAGTGGGTTACCTAAACACTCTATATTCTCATTCAATCAGGTAGCCCAAGCCTTCTTAGATCACTTCTCCATCAATATCATCAATAAGGTTACCAGGACTGACATATACTCCACACATTAGTATGAGGACGAATCTATAGTATATTTTGCTTCTCATTGGCGTAGCCTGATCAATCAACTCACCTTCCAACTACCCCAAATAGAACTCATTTATCTCTTCACGTGGGCTTGTGCTAGACATATCTTGCCAACCCTACAGGTCCATACCTTCCACACATTCAACAAATCATTCACCATGGCATTAAAGTTAGATATTTACACCATCGAAGAGAAGAAAATCCAATTACGCAGTAAAAATTTGGCATTCAAGTCGAATGATACTTCTTATTCTTCCAAACCCCAGAACAATTATTCAAAGGCCAAGGGCACCACTAATGCAATGGTACTCAAAGCTGGTCCAGCTCATCCATCAAATCAAGATACCCCCTCATCTAATCTCTCACCCATCCAGAATTTTTTAGTTCAGACGAGAACAGTGGAAATGCACCCCAATTGGGGAGCCTTACTCTTTTGTCTTAGAAAATCTTATCAAAGTTGGGGCCATCACCCTTCTGCCTATAAAACCATACACTAGTTTTGATCCTGCTTGCCCCATGCCCACATGGTATTAAGAACATGACTTTTATAACTATCATCGAGTAAAGGGTCAGAGTGATGGAAATTGCATCACTTTCAAAAACATTGTCTAAGAAATGCTTGAGAAAGGCGAGTTAACCATGGATAATCCTAATGCACTTGCCAACCAAAACCTACACATCTTCAAGAAACCATCTCCTAATCATGCCCCTTTGTCTGATCAAACTGGTGAGACCTCAACTTATGATACCCATACCCGCGAGGTCCACGCTATTTTTAGTGACACACTTGTTGCTTCCCAATTACCCCACATTCCTTCCATAGAGGAGATTCTAGCCCGAGATCCTCCTTCCACATTGGAACCAACCTCCCCTGTTCCTTCACCCATAGAGGAACACCTTTCACCTCCTTCCTCACCTATGGAGGAGTCTTCTGCTAACATCGAAACCTTTTCACCTTTGGCTTCTCCACTTAGAGAACCGATACCCATAGTGCTTCTTCAGTTCACAGAGGATACTTATTTTCCTTCTCCACCCACAGAGGATCTCCCATCATCTCCTCCACCTATAGAGGAGCACCTATCATCTCCTCCACATATCATAGACCCAGTTGAGATACCTTTGCCTCTTGGTGAGCATTCTCCATCAGCTACCCAAGATCCTGCAGACCTACTTTCAGCTCTCTTACCCACAGAAGCTGAAGCTAGCCAATTCCCCATCTCTAAGACACATTTTATGGGAATTTCCATTAGGTCCTCATCAACTCCACCTACAGACGTGTCATTCTCATGTTTGGTTGATCGTTTAGATTATGTGGATAGGGCCTTACTTTGGGGGCACCTTTCACTTCTTGTCTCAACGCAGATGTAGATGTCACTTACTGATACCTCCACTATTTACCCAAATATATTTCGACCAATCCAAACGAACAAAACTACCTCTATCACAACTTCTTCCACAACACCCATCATAGCTCAACATACACCCTTAACCATAACTCAAATTACATCTAAACCCAAACCCACACCTACAACATCTTCCTCGAATAAACATATTACCACTTTAGGGGTCACCCCAACCATCAGCCTTACTCATCCACCTATCAAACTGGATTTAGTTACATCCTCTAAAGTCAACACCACACCTACTCTGTCACCCAAACAGAAGAACCAAACTCATAGACCTCATAACATGGCTGCGTCGATCACACCTACACCTATCTCGTCCTTCTTAGGACCTTAGCTTCCCAACATGGTTAAGAAACCTCTACCCATCAATAAACCAAAAACACAACAGCCCATCCCTTCCTCACAAACCTCTAACCTACCCAGGTGCCTGACACTACTTACACCTGCACCTACAGCATCTTTACCACCCATACCTCCAATACTCTCCGCAACTTCTTACTACCCACTACACTTCAATCTTTATCTCTCACACCCCCTACTCAACCTACATCATCTACCTTCACAGCACATCTGTTATCCCCGTGGGTAACTCACCCTCTTCCCCATCTACTTTTCCTTCTAGATATCGTACACCCATATCACCTTTACCCAAGAAGGTGTAACATAAAAACAAAAATATGTAACCCTCCAATAAGGTAGTCAAAGCAACCATACACACTCCTACCTGTTCATCTACCATACCCCTACCCAAACAAACACGACCGACACCCAAGACCATGCTAGTACCCAAAACCATAGCTCGACCTATTCCCCCTCCTATGAGGATTATTCCTCAACAATCAGTCATACCTACACCCAAACCCATTTTCACCTCTCATTGCAACCCTCTAGCGGGGTCCTATGCTCAAATTTTAACCAACCTCCTTGATACTTATGTTATCACATTGTTATCACTCAAACCTTACGACCCCCTCAAACCCAAGCCAAAATGGTTTGATGACACTAAAATTTTTGCCTACCATCGTGTGCCAAGGCACGATGTAGAGAACTACAAGGCCTTGAAAGTTGTCCTTATCTAGTTGTGTCCTTTAGAAACCAACTTTGACGATGACGGCCTTCTCAATGAGGACCATGCTTCACTGACACCCATTCCCACACTACCCACTCAACAAACACAACCTCCACCCCCACAACCCCTAGAACCACCCCCAAGATTTCAAATTAACATGGTTCACATCAGAGAACTTGTCACACCATCATCCAAATGTCATTGCACCCAGCTCACCTCACAGGTTTTTTCTCCTCCGGTATGTTTCTGCCCGTCATTTCGTTATACCATTCATCCTACACCTTCTCCATTTGCCAACTCCCCTCATATCAACATGATCCACGTTACTACCCATGCTTAGAAGGATAAAGGTAAAGAAAAGGTGACTGACCCACCAACCAATCCTATACCCAACATACCATCTGTATCCATACCTAAAATCACTTTCGATGACCCACATACCCCATTTCTAATGGAGTCATACATCGCACCATGCTCAAAAAATTACACCAATCTCCCCTCAAAATTTCCTTATATGACCTCATTCAAACCTCAGAATCCCATTGTCAAGCTCTCATGGAGGTTCTTCAGTCTATTGAGGTTTTACTCAATGACTCTACACCCATAGCCTCCATTATCACAACCCATCATGTAGCCTCTCTCACCAAATTACCACCTTTATCCACACCATACTCTACTCACCAAGTAGCCTCCCTTAGCTTCTTAAAGGAAGAGATCGCACCATACCAAAATGATGACCTAGACCCAGCCCTTCATCTTTGTCCACATTGATGACATATGGGTGTGACGTGTGATGATTGATGGGGGTACTAGCATTAACATCATTTCATCCCATGCATTCACTCAAATGTGCATACTCGACAATTACATGCATAAACATTCAGTCATGTTGCGTTCATTCAATGACGCTATCACTTCTACATTAGGCACTGTCATCCTCCACATTCACATGGGCCCCAGCACTATTCCAAAAGTATTTTACGTTTTGGAGGGGGAATTTCAATATAACTTGTTGTTTGGCAGACCCTGGATTCATGACATGGGTTGCATTCCTTCCACTTTGCATCATTGTGTAAAGTTTGAGCATGAAGGGCACACCTACACTATCCCAACTGATCCATCACCTTTCAAAACATGCAACATGCTCTACTGTACCAATGACATGCTCATACCCATTAAAGCATCTACCTATGTGACCGTCACCACTTCATCTACACTTCCACTTACCAATACAGTCGCCACCTCCACCACACATACCTCTTTCACTCCTACCACTGCCACAACCTCCTCGTCCAACCCATCAGTCTCCCAATCTGTTAACTCCACCTCCGCATTGACCTCTGACACATCATCTATTCCCACTACCCACATACCAACCATCGATCCCTTGGAAGTTGTTTTTCAATGCCTCACTTTGGGGGAATACCGCCTATATAGTGTCAACAAATTCCTTACTCCACAAGAGTATGGGAGTCTTCACCAACACCCTCGCTATGATCACCGCATAGGAGAACGCATCCCTTATGGTCCTCCTCATCTCCCTACCAATATCACGTATGGGGTACTTGATACTACCACGTACACACCCGAACCATGGTCATAAACCTGCCCATTTTCCGCTGACTTCCAGTCTCTTACCAATCACCATTTTTCCCACACCTTCCTGCACCGATGTGCATGGAAGGGTTTTAGTTTTGGCTTTTATGAGTAAGGCCACCATACCATTATTCCATGTACCACCCATAAACATAACGACTGTAGTGGTATCCACTTTCGTGAATCACCTACCAAACAAGCCCCCATTTAACCCATCGAGGACATCAGCCCTTCTCCACTTTCTTCACCCACTCTGCCTTCATCACCACCTTCACCAACAGAGTTGATGGATCTAGAATCAATCCCTCCTAAAAAAATTTATAAACACCATTTCATTAGGGCCTTTGACTTATTAACGTGAGGGTGAGGCTCCTTCCTCTCTTCCCTTCCTGTATCCTGAAATGATCGATGATGATACACCTTCAATTAGAGTCATCCAATGTCAGGATGATGAATCCATAATAACCTACCTTGGTATAGAAGACTCATATATTCATCAATCATTACCCTCTGAGATGCAAACCATGTTGAATGAATCAACTATTGAGATCAACATTCATACTCAAGACGACCCGCACATCCTAAAGATCGATCAATCTTTATATGTTGTTGTGCAGGAAGCCATCACTTCTTTTCTCAAAGATCATAAGCATGCCTTTTCCTAGTCTTATGCGGACATGCCTAGTATTGACCCCACCATATTGGTCCACAATATCATAACCATTCCCAATGCCAAACCCATAAAACAAAAGCTGAGGAAAATACACCCTTGCATCAGCCTTCTTGTCAAAGAAGAGCTTCAGTGCCTTCTTTCTGTTTCCTTCATATTACCCATTGATTATCATCATTATATTTCTAACATTGTCCCTATCACTAAAGCGAAAGGGGGACTCTACATTTTCACGAACTTCCATGACCTCAACCTAGCCTGCCCAAAATATGACTTTCCCTTACCCGGTATTGATCAATTGTTAGACCTTACCACCGGTCATGAGATGCTATCACTCATGGATGGCTTCTCAGGTTATAACCAAATCTTGCTTTCCCTAGAAGATCAACTTAAGACCTCATTCATCACCCCTTGGGGGACCTTCTACTATCGAGTCATGCCTTTTGGCCTTAAAAACATTGGTTCCACATATCAGCAGGCTATGACTTACATCTTCCATGACATCATGCATCACATATTGGAAGATTACATGGATGACCTTCTCACCAAATCTAAATGCCACTCCGAACACCTTGCCATCCTCAAAACCATTTTTTACCGCCTCATTAAATATTGCGTTCGCCTTCAACTTAAGAAGTGCATCTTCATGGTTCTCTCAAGAAAGATCCTAGGATTTATTATTTCCTTACATGGTATATAAGTTGACCCTACTAAAGTCAAGGCCATTCTGGAAATGCCTCTACCCACTAACCTTAGACAACTCCATAGCCTGCAAGGTAAGTTGTAGTTTATTCACCATTTCATTTCATAATTATCTGATCAGTGTCAACCATTCATCATCTACTCAAGAAGGATTTTTCCTTTAAATGGGATGATGACTACCACAAAGCTTTTGAGGCCCTAAAACAATACCTCCTCCAACCACCCATACTCATTCCACCTAAAGACGATTAACCTTTCTACCTATACATCTCAGCTACCAATCACTCCCTGGGAGCCATGCTCGCACATCACGATGAATAACATAGGGAGCAAGCAGTTTATTACATAAGTTGTACTCTTTTGGATTACAAAACCCAATACACCCATACCAAAAAACTTTTCTTAGCCTTATTTTTAGTTGCCACCAAACTCCGCCATTACCTACTCAACCACAAAACCTATGTTGTGACCAACACTAACCCCATACACTTCATGTATTGCAAACCTTATCAAAATCAACGTGCTGCACGTTGGCTTATGATTTTAGCTGACCTTGACCTCAAATTCATTCATCAAAATTCCATCAAGGGCCAATCCATCGCTGACTAATTGGCCAATGCACCTGTTTATGAGGATCAACCCTCTAATTTTGACTTTCTAGACGAGTCAATTACTACCCTTTCCCTAGACGAACCCCCCTACCAAATGACACTCTTCTTCGATGGTTAAAAGTGTCAACGTGGGGGTGGGGCTGGTATTATCCTCATTCCACTTGATGGTGAGCCCATGCCTTTGTCTTTCAAACTCGATTTTGAATGCACAAACAATATCACCGAATATGAAGCACTCGTATTAGGTCTTCAAGTCTCCTATGCCCTAGATGCCAAATCAATCAACATCTTTGGTGATTTTCAATTGGTCGTAAACCAAGTCAATGGTATATACCAATGTTGTAATGAGCTACTTCAAAAGTATAAACATCATGTAGACATAATTTTGACCACCTTTGACCGTTACACTGTTCAAACCGTCCCATATTCAACCAACAAATTTACAGATACCATGGCCTACTTGGCTTCCAAAATACCCGCTTCGCCCGTCGATTCTAAAATATTTGTCACCATACAATGACTCCAATCACCTTCTTATTTACCACATGAAGTTTACTCTATCAGAACCGCTACCCCGGACTCGAGTGACCTTTGGTACAAACAATACTTTGACTATCTTTTTCTCTCCGTCTTACCTCTTGATCTCACCCATAACAGACAACGTGCCTTCCTTAAAAAGGTCTCCCGTTACATCATCATGTGGGGCCTCCTCCATAAGCGTGGCTTTGATGGTATTATCTTACAATGCCTCACAATTTCCGAAATTCCTTATACCATTAAGGAAGTTCATGATGGCATATGTGGAGGTCACTTCAGTGGCCTTGTTGTTGCTAAACATATTATTTTCCTAGGCTATTACTGGTTGACCCTTAACTATGATTGTTGCAACTACATCAAACATTTTGTAAAATTCCAACAACATGCCAATCTTCATCATACACCCAGTCACGCCTTACAGGTCACCCGTGACCTTGGCCCTTCTCTTAATGGGATTTGGATCTTGTCAGAGAGATCAACCCTTATTATTCCCAATGACATCAATGGATCATCACCACTACCGAATACTATACAAAATGGGTTAAATCCATACCACTCATCTCCATGAAAGCTGAGAAAATATGTGAGTTCATCAATCATCACATCATTTTCTATTTTGGTGTTCTTCATTTCCTCATCACTGATAATGGAAAACAATTCAAAAACAAAAAATTGAAAAAACTTTGCGACACCTTCGGCATTCAGCTAAGTTTCTCATCACCTTACTACCCACAGACCAATGGCCAAGCTGAATCCACTAACAAAACCTTAAACAAAATTTTCATCAAAGTGGTTAACGATACAGGGAAGGATTGGCATACGCAGATTCCTTTCGCCCTATGGGCATACTACACTAGTATTTGCACTTCCACTGCTACCACACCATTTTCTCTGGTCTACGGTATAGAGGTTGTTCTACCTCTCGAAGTCCAAATTCCCTCACTCCGAATTTCTCTCCATGACATGCTTAATGATGATGACTTGTTTTAGGACCGTTTAGCACAACTGGAGTTATTAGATGAATGTCATCTTAATTCTCTTGATCACCTTCATGTTTACCAAAAATGTATAAAACGTGCCTACGACAAAGTTGTCCATGAACGAACCTTCCAAGTCGGTGATCTTGTCTTGAAAGAAAATCAACATGTAACCAAAGTAGAAAAAAGTAAACGGAGCAAATTGCTCCTAATTGGCTTGGACCATACATCATGACTCATACTTATGGATCAGGTGCATATCATTTATCTTCACTTGACAGTAAACTTGAGCCTGAGCCCCTTAATGCCTTGCATCTTCAACCATTCTATTGTTGACTTTTTAGTCCTACCTCACCTTTTGTCTCTTTCCATGCTCGTCCCTTTAGCGTTATCCACTTTATACACCTTACCAACAATTAAATAAGAATCATGTGAGTACTCGTCACATGTTATCTTCTCTTGAATATTTGTACCATGACACTGCACATAGCATGATTCTCATGGATACTTTTCGTCTACCTTTAGATAAGATTCCATGGTCGTTTCACCCTGATTTTTGAACAAGAATCTTATTCTTCACCTTGGTCTTGTCCATGACTTCAAAGCCCTCACATGGGACCTAACTCCTTGAGTCAAACTTCTAATATAAAAGATGACTCCCTCAAAAGGAAATCTTCCTCTCGATAACCGTTGCTATAAATACACTACACCCTCGAAAGAAATCTATGTAAAGCCCTTACAAAATAAAAAAACAAAATGAGAAAAATTGAAGCTTCCCACATCAATCAACTTCACGAAGAGGTCAAGGAGTCAAATTCCTCATCCCATATAGAATTCCCACATCGATCAATCTATCTTAGATACAAGTCAAAATAGAAAATGTTTTAGTCATGGACTTTCCCATTGTGACCTTGGATCTCTTACCCAAAGAACATGCTACCTCATACCATATAAAAAATTAACAACCTTTCACCTTTCTCACCATTCCCACTCCCATTTTCTACAACCTCAAGGGACGTCTTGGAAACCAAGACATTTGGTGATCATGTGACTAATTTTCACCTTAGAACAATCAATCATGCAATATATTTAGGGTCTTATGTTCATCACCTCCTCCAAGGTATGATCTACTCATTATGATCCTGACCAATCAGGTGGCTTTATTGCCACCTCTTATCTTTTGACCATCTTTATTTACATTTTGATTACCTTATACAAGATTTTGTCCTTGACACTTACCTTTGGGGTATTCTTCTTCTTTTTCCATAATTGACATCACCTATACCAATTTTCCTATAACCCACCCACACCTAATAGACCTAAACCCACAACATACCTAAAACCTACTAACTCAGTTTCACACCTCGTCCTATTCTTCCCTAGCTCATGGGAGAACTACATCGGCCTGAGGTCCCTTTTCACCGAGACTATGTAGGTAACACTCCGAGGGCATGGAGCCCTTATAGGTTAGCTTAGCCACTCTCTACCCTAACCAATCCATCTTTCATCTTCCTCAAATACATTCTACCCCACTTAGTTTCCTCTTTATATCAATAATTGAAAATCAAACCAAACAGACAACAAGTTGCTTAACATTTTTATCATCATCACAACATACATTTCTTATGAATACTATTTCTTTACCATCATCAAACATATATTATAAAGCATATTAACAATAGCCCATATTATCATTCATTATAAAAATTAATGAATCACAACCCCAACCACTTTAAAAATAAATCATGCCTAAACAAACCTGACTCCACCATGCCTAAACCAACCTAACTCAACCATGCCTAAACAAACCTAACTCAATCCATGCCTAAGAACTAACTCAATCCATGCCTATGACCTAAATCGATCCATTCCTAAGACTTGACTCAACCATGCCTAAACCAACTGGACTCGATCCATGCCTATGACCTAACCTAACTTCATCATGCCTAACTCACCTAATTTCCGTCCATATTAAAACAACAAATCAAAAGTCTCATCAAAACATCAACAAATCAAAAGTCTCATAAAAACATCAACAAATCAAGAATCTCATGTATCTCATCATATAAATAAATGTGTATCTCAATACAACATACATGGATATCCCATTATGTCCATCATCTCACAATCATCGTTACGCAGGTAAATACTCAATACAAAATGTCATCGGCACGTAGGCCGGTCTCATATACAATAAAATGATGAATCAAAACAAAATCTCTTCGGCACGCAAGTTGGTATTTATCAAAAAGTGACTATAATACATCAAAAATCAAAAGCCACATATCAGGTGTCTCGGTGGATATCCTCCATCTTTGTATCACCTACACCCTTTGCCTCCTCTGCCCTTGTATGGTGACCTACTAACATCTCCCCACCCATCATAGGTGGTTGCTGAGTCCCTGCTGGTGTCTCACCTGGAGCTGATCTCTCTGTGTTGGTAGCCTCTCCCTGATCTGGCCTCAGAGCTCGATGGCCCCCTGTGCTCTCCACACTATGAGTGCGGGATCTAGTCCTCTCACTCAACGACTGCTGTGCTCGGTACTCTCCATAGGATAGAAAGTCTATCCTGGTCACCATCAACTGGTCCTGGGAGTATCTAGCCTCACCTAGGGAATCCTATAACCTAGATATAGACACGGTCTGTGGTGGCCCCATAGGCCTCGGCCCCTCTACCTGTCTCACTCCTACCTATGAAATGGGACACGGTCTTGGTGCCTATGGTGGTGCCCCTTGTCCTTGTTCCTGTATTTGGGCCTGTAAGGCCCCAATCTGTGTCTGGGTTATCGCCAACTAGCCCTGAAAACCTGCCACCTATATGCCTGTAAGGCCGCCACCTGACCATCATCCTCCCCTCCATCTCCATCCCCACCACCAGCCATCTAGGCATGCAGACTGGCCACTTATACATATAGCTATACTACCTCTACCTCTGAGCTCACCAGATGTGTCTGTATCATACCCAATTGGGTAATCAGAATATCCACCTGCCCTTGTAGGGAATCTCTTTGTACTATGATGGTGGCTAGATCCGGCTGCCCTGGTCTGGGTGGTATGGCTCATAAATGAGCCGCCCACCACTTCATATACCTGTCTGTGACCCCAGCATCATATATCTTTTGGTCCACTGCCTTCTCCTTCTACCATGTGAGCACTGTAGGCTATGGTAGAGGTAAGGGCCTCTCCATGTCGTCTCTTCTATACTATGGGAAGGGTGGAGGTACGTCCTGTAATAGCCCAAACTACCACCTGACTCTATCAACCAGAATCATCTCGTGTTCCTCGGCACAGCAACCCTGTATCCATCTCACTAGCTAGAGCTCAGCTAGCTCCTCATGTATATTCCTATATGAGGGGAATCCCACATACGGCCTCCATATAATGTCCACTCTGGACAACCCCTCCAATAATCACTAGAAATAGGCCACATCATGTGTGGTCTTGTCTGATCTCCGCTCTCTAATAGCCGGCACCCATCACATGTACCCCACCCACACAAATCTTATTGGGAATGCATCTTCTTAGGGCATCCCTACTGGCTGCACACAAGCTATGTGCTCATAAGCCCAGCAGTGTAGTTAAGTGTTGGTGCAATTTCTGAGTCTACACATTTTGCGTTAATTTCCATTTTCCATTTTTGCTCAAAAATGTTTATCTACTCGAGTGGGTGATATGCAACTCGTTTTATCCTATTCAATGCCTTCAAGAGGCCCTTGTTGTTGTTGTTTTGCCTTATATTTAAGCAAAAATCCAAGTTCCCCCCTTCTATGCCTTAATTTTTTCTTCCCCACGGGTTGTGTCATTTTTTCTTTGTCAAAACGTGCAAAAAACTCAAAGTTGATCGATTCCGAGTAATTTGAGGTTAAAAATCCTACTCCCCTGGTTGAAATTAATGTAAAATCATGCTTCACTTGATTTAAAACCAAGAAATTTGTCCTCTTGTGAAAAATTTTGGTTTCAGGGGCATCCCATGCATTTTCTACATTTTTGACGGGTATACGGGTGTCACCAGGCCGTCAAAATTATCATTGTAACCTTTATGCTAATGTGGCAGGCTCTCATTGGCCAAGGGAGGTTGAAAAAATGTTATAACTTGTCATTTTTGAAATTTTGGCAAAGGGAAAAAAAAATTCCGCGGCCCCGCAGTGCTACAGTGATGTGCTTATGTGGCACGATTTGATCGGTTGATGGATCGGTGGGTGGCGGGCCACACTTAGGAAATTTTCTTCCATTTTGGAAAGTTTCTCAAAATCAATTTTTTTCCTGAAGGCCCATAATGAATGGTATGATGACACGTGGCACAGGGAGGTCGACCAAAAAAGTGGGGGCTTAGAAGACTTTGAAAATTTTGGCTTCAAAATGCTAGAGGAAAAATTCAACCCAAAAGCCCGCGCCCAATAAGAAATGGACACGTGTCCAAGAGGGTCAGCATGGAGAAGCAAATAGTTGGAAAATTTTTGAAGTTTCTTTTCGGCTTCACAATGTCAAACAAAAAAATTTGACCTGGAGGCCCACATCGAATAAGAGAGTGACACGTATGCAGGGGGATGAAATGGAGGGGCGGAGGTTTCGAGGATTTTGAAGTTTTTTAACTTCAAAAGGTAAAAATAAAATTTTGAGGCTGAAGTCCCACCACTAATGAAAGGAGGACATGTGTCCTGGATTCGGCGAAGATGTGGAGCGTGCCGAGAAAATGAAAAAATTTACAAAGTTTGGCAAAAAATCTCAAAACCAGAAATTTGTCCCTGGCCCCGAATGGGAAAGGTTGAAGGTGTCCCCCCACATCCAATCATGGGGTGACACATGGCACATTTCAAAGGGGAAAAAGGAGAGCATGGGCTCACAAAGGTCTTAGTGACTCATGGAGTTTTAAAGTCAAATTTGGGGGGTCGGCTCCGCACCCAATGGGAAACCGCCACGTGGCAGACGGAAGCAGCGGGTGTTCGGGCCCACGGAGGATGTGGAGAAAATTTTCCTTTTCTCAAAAAAGTGGCAAACTTCATCAAATTGGCCCGTGGTTTTTGTGGGGCCCATAGGGGGACACGTGGCATGTCCAAGAGGCTTGCGGGGAAAATTTTCAAAATTTTCCCAAAGTTCAAAAAAAGTTTCAAATGTAATTTTAGAGGCATAGCCCCGAGCCAATCATTTTGCGACATGTGTTCAGCCCTATCAGAGTTCAAAAAAGGTAATTATTGCTTATGCGTGTGGAATCCCATCAGACGTGTGGAGGGCAGAGATTTAAAATTGATTTAATCGACAGCAACTGTGCATTTTGGTCTTTGGCAGCCATTGGAGCTCCAAAGAACTTGGAATTGTCATTTTTGCACCAAATCACATGAAATCTTATACGATTCTGCATCCCTTTGGCCTTCTGAATGCAATGGAATCATCCATTTGAGCTAATTTGGTGCCCTATGATGTTTTTTGTGAAATATTTTTCTCGGCCCATGTAAAACACGTGAAATGTAAAAAATTAAAGTTGCAAAGGTGAAAAATGATGAAGTAAAAGGTGAAAAATGATTGTTAAAGCATGTTGACATGTCTGAATGCCAAAAATGTGACCATGGGATGGATAAGGATCTGAATCCATGCAATATTTTAACATTTTTGTGCATCCCTGGCATTCTGCAAGCTGTTTCTATAGTTTGATGTCATTTTCACAAATGGATAAGGTTTCTTATAACAAATTTGATCCCTTAAGCACATTCTTTTCTTGGGATGCAAGGATCCAAGTTGGCATAGGGTATATTATGTATTTTGGATTCATTTTGTAGGTTCTGGTTAGGAATTTTGGAGAAGGAGAGAAGAATTTTCACGTGGAAAAATAGAAGAAGTCCATTTCCTTTTGGAGAAACTGCCTGAGAGCCATTTTTGATTCCTGTTTACATCAAATGTTCATCCTGTTGAGTTAATTTCAGCTGTAAAGCTATCAATAAGCTTTTAGATTGTCTAAATAACATTCCCTTGCTGATATATTTGATCAAATTATTGGATTAACTGGTTTTATCTCTTGGCAAAGCTTGCATACACTTGTATTTCAGTATGTTTTCAATTTGTGTTTCATGCTCATGTTGCAATCTTGTGTTTGAGATATCTTTTGATCATACATGGTCTCATTTCTTATAGAGGGTTTGAATGCATCTGCAATCTTCCATTCAGAAGAGCATTCATTTGAGTGAAGATAAATAGATTTAAATTCATCTTACCTTCCTTGTAAATTGAGGGTGTTTGTAAACCTTTGGGTGTACCTTAGGTCATGATTTAATAAGGGTTTCTAAATGCTTCATTGATATTTTGTTTCAAGCCTTTGTGGCAGGTTATCAAAGTTTGTATGGAATAGTACAGATTTGGGCATCCATATGTGCACACATCTTGGTTGAAAGAGCACTTCAAATTCATTGAAACATCTCTTTTGTTTATGTGTTGTAATTCATTTGCAAAGTTTCCCAAAGAAGGTGATGACTTCTAACTACTCTTGTCCCAACATCTCTCATCATAATATCATTTTAAACTAACTCATCCTACCTACAATACCCTTGCATCTGCATTGTGTCTCCACAAAATAATTCAATCCTTTCACTAAAATGCACAAAGTTGATCAGGGTTTTATCATGTCTTTAGCAGCTCTAGCTTTGTTTTGAAAACATTTCCATCATTTAGTAGTGACAAATCCTTTGAGTTTGGATTATGGATACTTGATCATGTTTTCACAAAGCCTCTTCTACATCATATGCAAAACATAAGGATATCTCCATCTCCTTACCATATAAGGGCTGCAATATAGGTTCTCTTGCCTTGGTTGATAGGCACAACCTGAAATAGTGAGGGTTAGATCAAAACCCTCTTGAAGGTGCTATCCACTCCCTCAATCCTTGAATGCAAACAAGCAGATAGGTACATCCCGGGCTACAAATGACATACAAAACATCTATCTATCCTTGAGTGTCTTGTGCAAGTTTATGATGTTATTCAAGTTGTGAAGGAGATTAAATTTGGATACCAATAGTAAGAAGGTACAACATAGGTTGAACCTGTGCAACCGCCCATAAGCCCATAACTCTCTGTACAGCTGCACCATGAATGCTGGCACCTAGGAAAAGTGGGTCTTATCTATCATCATGTCATGGAGTACCCCCATCAACGATCGGGGAAAACATCCACCCTCTACATCTGGCAGTGCAAAGCAGCACACTTCCTCCATCAAAAGAACCACTAGCCTCATCTCCTCTAGACAGGCTAGGTACATCTCTCCATATCAAATGCTAGCACTATAGAATATCATCTCGGCCATCCCCTTGCTAAACACCATCAGCATCAACTCGTCTGAGGCCTCGGACGAGATAGAGTAGACCTGTGTACCCAATATGGGTAGTTGTAGAATCTTGAACACGTCCTCTAGGGTGATAATGATCTCACCTGTCGGCAGGTGGAATGTGTTGGTCACGGAATCCCATCTATTGATGAGCATGACCATTAAAATATGCTATCAGACTACATGCCGTCAGCATCAGAATCCACTCAAGCCCACTGCCTCTACATGTTATAGCTCCTCAGGGGTCGATGCACCATGCACTATCAGTAGGGGTGGAACCCTATCCCACATATGTAGCTGATATCTCCCCTGCATCCAATATGAACAACACATTAATCTATATTTTTATAACCACACTTGCCCCCTATCATTTCAGAACACCCTATTTTACCCCTACCTATCTTGATCCCCCAACTTATGGCACTTTTGACCCCTTTCTCTCCACATCCTGACTAGTGTCGGTTATCTCTAACTGACCCCGGTCACCCCTTAACCGGCATCAGTCACCCGTTTCGTGACCAATACCGGTTCCACCCTACCGATGCTAGCCACACTTGACCGACGCCGATCACTGTCGTGGAAAACACCTGCGACCCCCAAACCCCCCTTTTTCTCAAAAACTACCCACCTTGACCCTTTTCCCCCCCTAAAACACCTACACCTCCCTTCCACCTCATCCCCTCCCTTCCTCTGCCCCATTGATTTCCTTTCTCCCCATTCCTATTTTACCCACTTCCCTCCCATTTCAAAATTTAATTTTTTTCACCCACCCAAAAACAAAAACTATAAAAACAATTTACAAATCCTATAATCTATCTAATCGAATACAACTCGAGTTGGATGCTTACCTCATCATGCTGCCATTGTATTGGTGGCACGTCTGGCCACTGCACCGATGGCCCACCTGATCCCTCTTCGGCCTCTGCCATCACCAAATCTCCACCCGCGTCTCCAACCAATCGAATCACACAGCATTCCGATCCTACAGACCTGCCTCTCAACAAGACCAAAATCACCCCGTCGTTCACACTGCCATCTCAACACTCTATTTTGTCTAGACACTTTTCCCTCTTTTCTCTCTCTTTTTTCATTTTCTCAAATCATAATATGACAAATAAACAATAAAAACACGGATTTTTTTTGTTTTTATAACAAACCCGACCTAACTGATGTCGGTTCACCTGCACCGGCATCAGTCGTGTGCCCTACCTTACCATGGTTAGTTTCCCTATACCATCATCGGTTACCCTTGACCGACATCAGTCACCCTCTCTTGCACCAACCCATAATTTTACCCTATTACCCTGCCCATCACTCTTTTTATTTCCACACCTTACCCTTACCCTAGTCATTTTCCCCACCCCCAGCTTTACCCACACCATTTACCTCCCCTTCATGACCTCATCATTTCCCTACCTCCCTCTCATCCTCCTTTGGGGACTCGTTATTTTACCCCTACCTTGGCCTTACTCGCGTGCTGTGACCTAGATATTTGGACCTAGACCATCGCTAGTGACCTTTCGCCTCACGTGTTCGTTATACCTTGCGGCACTATTACCTGTGTTGTTGACCTAATGACCTTACCTAGCCTATGGGCCGTGACCGTTTATTCCTGACCCTACCTTTGGTATACCAGAAACATACCTAAACGTTCCTGCACCTAACCTACATCATGTGTTTTTTGACCATATCCTATACCTTGGATACCATAATCACTTCATACCTCATTTGGATAAACCTATTGACCTTAGACAATGTAGAGTTTGACTACTCTTCAACCTGGTAGCATGCTACAATTTATACGTGTGCATGCGTTTGACTGTTACTCACCTTTGTCCTTGACCCATTACCTAGCTTACCTGAGTAGATCCTTAACTCCCTTTCCCTCCCCTATTGCTCACCTTGCCTTTTCCTCACAATTACCTTTTATCAAACCACTCACCGATTCATACCTTCGGCCTTGTCAGTTCCTGGGTTTGAGGCGGATCACCTTCACCCACACACGGGGGCAACCACATCTTATTTTTGTCAGCGTCGCTTACCAATACAATCTACGCAACAAAAAGGGCAAAATGTACACACTAAAATTAGGTCACACTCCCCCTTTGGTCCCTTCAACAAATAAGCAACCCTTCCTCACATTCACCTTGCCATGGGCCCCATTCATCTCCATTAATATTAATTTAATTTAATTAATTCATTATCCTCACCATATTTATTATTTAAATATCTTAATTTAGGGATAATATCCACATACATCTCACCTAGTCACCTCATCAAGCCAACTCATCCTAAGACCTATTCTTAGTAAGTTGCCATAACTAACTAAGACTTACCCAAAAAACTAAACATGAATGCCTACATTCCCTCTAACCACATTCCCGCATGCTTACAAGAGGCTCCTAGTTTAATCTACGGGTTAATGACAAGAGATACTGAGAAAATCAAGAGGATCTCCCTAGTTTAGTAAACCTAGGAAATCCCGCCTTGGACCGACACCGGTTAGCCCTAAACCATCGCTAGTTAAGCTGGAACTGCCGTCGGTTACCCTTTTAACCCCCCAAAACAACCTTATTTTGAAGGTTGGAAAACAATTAAAAACAAGTTGGCAGAGAGATTATCAAATAGGTTCTGCAAACATTGAGATCTTCAGTGAGAGATATCACATGCTTCTAAGGATTGATCAGGCATTTCCAGCGAGAACACGCATACAAGGAAGGAGATCCAGACATTTTCATCCTAGCATAGCCACCCCAACAATAGATCTGATCTAACCAAGTAAAGAGGAATGCACATGCAGCCCATGCAGAAGCTCTCCTACGATTGGTGATCACCTACAACCTTCAACCTCTTACTAGAACCTCCATCGCTCATTCACAGTCGTCTAAGATCAGAATCCAAGTAGTAAAAACGTTATAATTTTTTGGTTCATTTCATTTCATTATTGTATTACCATCCTTTATTGTTTACCTTAACCACCCATTGACCTCCATCCAACACTCACCCCTTCTTATACCCATTAAAACCTTGTTAAACACCCCACCTAAGCTAGCCTAGATACCTCATTTCGACCAACCAATCAATTCCTTTGTGCAATCACAAAGGAGACCCAGAACTCTTTATGTGGCATTCCCGGATTACCCCATAATAATTTGGCACCTATTTTACGCTTAACCAACTGTCGGTTACCCTTAACCAGCATGTCGGTCTCTGTTTTTTTCCCATACAAGCCTAGAATAGTGACCTATCCACCTAATTCCACGCATCACCTTTAATCCACTATGAGATCTACCTGAAACCTCTGTCAGACCTGTAGAGACCTAGAACCCGTTACCTGACCTTCGGATCCTATTCTAACCTAGCCTGTTAGATTAGATCTTTCTTATTGTGTTTTGAGATGAGATACCTAAATCATTTCAAATTACAATAGGATTTAATTTATTTCTCGTAATAAAAATTTTTTTAAAAACAGTGGACTGACAGTCCATCTATGAAGTATCACACTTCCCCGGATCTAGCACATGCTAGGCAGTTCACTGCATATATTGTTTAACTCTTTCTGGTGGTCTTTGCTTTTCATTACAGGTAGTTCCTCTTAACCAAAAGGAATCTCTCACGATCAGCTGTGGATTCAAGAAGTCATACATGCACGTAACAACCCTTCAACCAACATTTAAACATGTATTCCTACTACGCCCGTTACCCTATCTGTTTCGTCAATACTTGAAAAGAAACATCTAAGAATCATGTGAAACAACAGGGTAATCATGAGATCATATTTTGCCATCACATATCATTTTAGATATGGTGTTTAAGCTATTGTTTCAATATTTCTATAGTTTGAGGACGTTATTCGCACCCTCCATTGTACATAGGGTTAGAGGACGAAAAGCCCTTGTAATCTATATATTTGAGGATGAAAACCCTTACATGTGTATAGTCACTTTGTGCTTTCCAATTATAGGGCATCTCCATTTTTAGACCTGATTTAGAAAATAAGACATCAATTAGGACATGTCTCTATAGATCACCTTTACAAGATTTTACATACTATAGGCATTCACATTCTGGTGTCATATCTTCATGATGTAGGATGAACTAGGGCATTAAAGCCATCACGTTATCTGTGGAAAATGAGTCATTTGAGGGGTTGTAGTCCCCCATATTTTGGGAAAAATTTCTAGGCTATAAAACACCCCTTCTAAGGTTATTGTAAGTTGTGATTTCGAAGTGGGTGGATGATAGGGTTTGCATCTCCATTTGGATCTACCTTAGGGCATCATTTACAACTAGTGGAGATGGCTATCCATTTCCCCTATTCCTTTTGCCTTCTATGGTGATTACGTTTGTATGCATACCCTATGGTAAAGCCATATGAAATAAGCTAGATCACTAAAAGTTCTATCCTTGTCCCCTTAACCAAATGGATTTTACCTTCATACTTCATGATTCTAGATAGTTTGCAGGTGTTTTACCCCTAATGGGTATCTTTGTTTCGATGATATTTTATGAACCCTAACAAAAGAATTCAGATTGTTGTGTTTTATCCTAATGATTTTGTAATTAAATTCAGGATTACTCCCACACATACCTTCTCTGTTATAACAGCCCATTGTGTGGATTTCTAGAATTTTACTATTCCATATTCCCATAAGGGGATCATTACAATGTCTATTAGCAGTGTAATTCTTACACATCTCCTTGGATCAGACAAAAAGGGGAATATAGAAAAGAGGTTCCCTACGTATCAAGATGAGTTACTTGGAGGAGTTAATGGTACAAAATCACAAGGGAGATGGACAAAATATTGTACCCTAACCATGAGGGCATACTAAGCTAGATTTTTATATTCACCATCTATACATGACGTGTTACCTAAGAACAAGGGGAATCTATGCAATAGAGGCAAACTCTTCCTATTGCCAATCTGAAAGAGATTTTACCCCCATGAAACTGATCCATCGCAAAGACTTCTACAAAGTGTAGACACATAAATCACACGCTTAATAACCAATTACATCACGCCTCTACGTATGCGATTTATATGTATGATTTCTAAGTAAGAAGACTAGACATTAACAACATTCTGTTTTTCTTTATCATTGGCATTATTTTATTTTTCTACCTACCTCTTGTCCTTTTCTTGCACTTCTGGAAACTATCCCTTGTATGTGGTTTTTTATAGAGCATTGGACAATATGTGACCTAGCTCGGCATTTTTTGTTTTATCTTTAGCATGCTCTCCCGAACACTAGCGCCATGCTTCTTGCTCCTTCTAGAAACTATCCCTTTTATTTTTAGAAATTGGACAACATGTGACCAATAGCTCGGTAGCTTCTAGTGTTTTTCACATCACTTGGAGCCCTCACACGAACACTAGCGCCATGTGTCTTGCTTTGTGCATAGAAACTATCCCTTTTCTTTTTAGAAATTAGACAACATGTGACCTAGATTAGTATTTTTTTTGTTTTATCTTTGGAGCACTCAACAAACAAAACTAAATGCGAACCAGTAATGAGAATAGGGAAAGCACCCAGAAAGTGCTAGTATGCACTTAACAGTGCTTCTTTCCTAATTCCCATATATTTCTCATGTTTAAAATTCCACATCGATTGCTATCTTATTTATAGTAGGGCTTCGGCCTACTCCCATTCACTATGGGTTGGTAACCATCTTCCAGTTGTTAATGCTTCAAAATGGAAAACATTGTTGGAACCATATATATCTTAAACCAATTATTCAGGCTATTCTTAGGGGCGTGCAAAAATTTGGGCTATTACTTCCTAGTTATGATTACTTGGGCAAGGCAATAAAGCATTCATGAGAGAAATAATTTAGGTTAGCATCATAACACGCGTGATAGCACGAGGGGAAAGTTCTGAATTCTATCTCACACATTGAGCATTTTAGGGGAAAACACATTTTTAGCCCGTTATCTTCGTTGCGACATGGACCAAGATGTAAGTCTGGCGATAGGCTGGCCCAGGAAAAGAGCATGCCTCGGATAGAATCTTCTAGAAGACACATCATGAGACTACAGTTGAAAGCTCATGCCTGAAGATGTACTGCAGTTCTTAGTGAAAATCACATTGGGGTGACCACTTGAGGTCAGTTTGACTCTAAGCATGTTGCAAGGTGATTTATTCCGTCTAATGTGCGATTATAAATACTTGTGCCAGCAGAGCTAGAAAGGTTTGTTTTGTATGAAACACGATGTGATACACGGAACCCTACAGAGTGAGCGGAGCTCTGTGGAATCAACAAAGAGTGGATATTTGTGTTTAAGAAGGAAAGATACAAATCCTAAAAATACCAACTCTAGAATTGTTGCTAGGAGCACTAGCTCCCATACGTCAAACACTGATATGCACCCGACTGTGGTCCTATCCTCCTTTGTGACGGTTTAGTCTAGAAGACCTTCAATGACCTATAATGAGGTTACTCTGAAATGAATAGACATGGAAACTAAATGGATATAATGCACATGTCTCTCATACCAGTTCTCTTTAGCCCATAATCACTTCTATGATAGTGAGATGTTTGTATAATTCACTCTAATCCTAATGCATGTTCTTCCACTTGTTAAAGTACTCAGTCTACAGGTGGTTTGCAAGGATCTAGACGCCATTTCATGAGCCCTATGGTCCTATGTATGATTTCAACCTCCTCTCAATAAATACTCTTGACACTAATCATAATTAAATGCATCCCAGCTAAAGTCACATACAAATAGAGACTAGGTACCCGCTTAATTCCTAAGGGTGAGTGAACAGCTTCTGCCACCTCATAAGGCCGGATGCGCATGGAATGGTTCCTTCCTTTTGTGATAGGAGTAAGCATGGCTTTACAGTCCAGGTTCCATTCCACCATAACATGTCTTTCATGGAATATTATGAATTGAATAAAAGGATACATCATGATCTATGTAATGAGGAAGGAAACATCAACAAGACCATTGCCAGAATTGTTGGATCATGGTACAACATCGTATTGAGGAAAAAGAAAGTTTGTTACATCGGAGATACAGTATCAGACCTGGAGTTTAATAGATGTAGATAGGTAGGAGAGAACCTCTAACATGATCTATAAGAGACCTTGTTCTGATGCTTCCCAGTAGTACTATAGGTGAAGTGGCTTTCATCCCATGCAAGTACATATCACTCCTCCTTGGGTAGATTCATGGATCGCATATGAGATTGACTTATAGAAGAACCATGGAAAGGTTACTTGATGTAGATCTGATGTGGACCCATGTTGTAAGGAAAATCTGGTGGAGAAGAGTACTAATCTACTTCACACTCAAAGGAGGTACAGCACTTGGACATATTGATATCTGGAGGTTGTTCAGTTTGAATTTCTATGAGAACCTAGAGGAACGTGTCTATGTGTTATTCCCCTAGCAAGAAACATATCAGATGGTTACCATGAGTTTAGAAGCAATTTGGTCATATGGCTAGCTAAAAAAATCTGATGCACTTGGGTACAGGGAACTTAGGTCCTAGGAAGCATGGACTAATATATACATGATTCCTAAGCGAGAAAAATAGTGGTTGACAGGACACCTTTTGGGCCTTTTTTCTTTGTCTCGTTATATTTTTATTGGCCTTGCATGACCTGTGACAGCCATGTCGGTACTGTGACTGGATTTATCTTTTATAGGCGTTGCAGGAAGGAACTGAGCGCCTCACGCGGAGGACATAGAACCTGCCCAAGTGCTATGCTACCCCATTCTTGGTAAGCGCATAAGGGAGACTTCTTTCGGCTTCTGGTGAAAGTACATCTTTTAGAGGTCTCTTTTTACTTTTGCGTCATCTCTTTACCCCATCTCTCAGTGACTGAGCCCTTTTAGCTTGTTAATTCCCGAAACTAGGAACAATTGGGATTGACCATATATGATATCGGTGAAGTTATAGCTCCGCAAATAGGAAATTTCCATTTTATAGTCACTAAGCATCTATCGACTATCACTTAAGCTTGCATTTACAGGAGGCTTTATACAAGGAGCAAGTGTACAAAGCATCCAGTCTAGCACATCCAGGGAGTGGCGCAGGACAAAGTAGTGGTAGTGCATCACTTTACATACACAACATAGGAGGGGTACAGTTCATTGGGACTTTATCACACACATTATATACATTGTCCTACATGCCCTATATCTATCCCACTGGCTCATAGTGCAACTGGTGGCACTGGAGGGATAGGACCTAGTGGAGTTAGGCAGTATACACACAAGCACCAGAGGAAACTACATGGCTCAGTCTAAGATGTAGTGTAGTCATCGATTGTAGCCATCACTCTTCGATTGATTTTTTGGGGTAGTCTGTCTCCCTATTCTACATCTTCTTTATTAGGTTTGACATGGTTTGTGGGTATGTGCAACTAGATATCTATGTTTACAAGTGTTACATGCTATGGCAAACAACGAGATTGGTTTCAGAACCCTAGAGTGAAAAAAGGGTACTAGTCAGTTTGTAATCTCACGTTGCAAGGCCGGTGAGAATAGTTAGAACCTGAGCATCTAAGTGGACACTAGCACCCAAATGGTGGTGGACTATCCTATCCTCTCATGAATGCACTTATTGGTAGAGTTCCACATTCTTGAGTTCGAGCAAAAGAGCATCAATGCTTTGAAGGAGATTCCGTAAGGAATGGCAGAGAGTGTGTGGGAGTATGATACGTGCTTTAAAACTCTCTTGTCTAAATTATCATATGATATCCATCCCTCTCAGTATGTACAGTGGTTTTTTGGAGGATTTATCACCCCTTTTAGAAGGACCTTGTCTCATAAAACTTTAACAAAGCCGCATGAAGCATTGGAAGTTGCCTTATGCACCAAGGCTGTTGGTAGTATTGATACTGGCGTTAGCCCATTCTTGGAGGCTTAAATTGCTGCTATGGGAAAATAGTTGGAAAAATTATCTGCAAACACAACCCATGAGACTCGCAATGGTTTGCGGTACACAAATTGTGAAATAGAGGGACACGTTAAGGATAATTGCCCCCGGAGGATGATACGTGCTTTGACAGTGGATTGTGTAATTTGTCATGGGGATCATGATGCAAGTAGATGTCCCTTGCTGTAGTGCGCGATCAGGAAGAATGTATCTTGTTACTGTAAAATTTTCACCTCTACAACCCATGACACTAAGGACTATAGGCTCATTGATAAAATCCATGAGGCCATTGATCATGGGGTGTGCCAAACCAATGTTGCCAATGGTTATAAGGAAAACTATCACCATTATGAAGAGCGTGCAAAAGGAGGCGCGCGTGGAAGAGGTTTTCAAGGAGGATTCCTTGGTCGAGGTAACCGTGGAGGAGGGAATGAATTCTCATGCAGAACATGTTTCAACTATGGATCTACATAACATTACAAGCATGAGTGCCCAGACCTGTTACAGTGCTCATGGTGCGGAAAGAAGCATAAGTATGAGGAGTTCTCAGAATTATTTGAGCATATGAATCAGTAGCACTGGAAGGACAAGGGTGCTACAATGGTTAGTATTAAGAAGGTAGACATACAGTGGATGCCCCGGGTAACACGGGATGAAGGTTTGGAGCCTGTCTTGGTAACAACAATGGTAAAATTCATGCACACAAGAGAGGTACATGTTTCACCTAATTCTAGATCGTTTCTTTGAAGTATTGACGAAACAAATAGGGTAATGGGCGTAGGAGGAATACCTATTCAAATGTTGGTTGATGGGTTGTTACGCGTGTATGACTTCCAAATCCACAGCTGATTGTGAGAAATTCCTTTTGGCTAGGAGAAACTACCTATAATGAAAAACAATACCACCAGAAGGAATTAAACAATATATGCAGTGAACTACCTAACATATGTTAGATTCGGGAAGTTGTGACACTTCCTAAATGGCTTTCAATCCACAATTTTAAACAATTTAATGCTGATAAATAAGGTAAATCCTATTGTAATTCGAAATGATTTAGGTATCTCACTTAAAAAATAATAAGAAATAGATCTAATCTAACAGGATAGGTCAGAATAGGATCCGAAAGATCAAGTAACTAGTTTTGGGTCTCTGTAGGTCTGATAGAGGTCTCAGGTATAATCACAGGTGGAATGAGGGTGAGGTGAAATTAGGTGGGGTAGGTCTTTGTTCTAGGCTGTATGGGAAAATATAGAGACTAATGTTGGTTAATGGTAACCAACAGTGGTTGGGTGTAACCAGTGCCAGTTACTGTGGAAATTTGGGAATGCCACAGAACAAGCTTTAGGTCTCCTTTGTGATTGCACAAAAAGACTTTTTTTTGGTTAGGATGAGGTATTGGGTGACTTGGGTAGGGGTTTTTGTGAGATTTTAATGGGTATATGGAGGTGGAAGGTGTTGAGAGAAGGTCAATAGGTGGGTAGGTAAACAATGAGATGATAAAATAATGATGAAATGAAATAAATCAGAGAAGTATGACATTATACTTACTAGGATTATGGTCCTGGATGTTTGTGAGTGAGGGGATGGAGGTGCTAATGAGAGGTTTTGAAGGCTGCAAGTGATCACCAACTAAAAGAAAGCTTCTACATGAGCTACATGTACATTCCTCTTTGGCTTTGTTAGATCAGATCATGGCTTGGGATAGCTGTGCAAGAGAAAGTGCTTGATCTCCTTCCTTGCATGTGTGTTCCCTTTGGAATTCACTCTCTGAAGATGTGTTATCTCTCTGAGATGTGTTAATTCTCACCAACCTTCTTCCAATGTTTTCCAACCTTCTTTTTTCAACCTCCAACCTTGAGAATAAGGTTGTTTTGGGGTTAAAAAGGGTAATTGATGGTGGTTCCAGCTTAACCAGCAATGGTTTAGGGGTAACTGGGCATCAGTCAAGGTAGGAATTTCCTTGGTTTTACTAAACTAGGGGAGATCCTCTTTCTTTTCTTGGATCTTGTGTCATTAAGCCATAGATTAGACTGGGAGCTTCTTGTAAGCATGTGGGGAATGTGGTTAGAGGGGAATGTAGGCATTGATTTTTTAGGGTTTGGGGTAAGTCCTAGTTAGTTATGACAACTTACTAAGAAGTGGTCTTAGGTTGAGTTGGCTTGGTGAGGTGTCTAAGTGAACTAAATGTGTGGGTATTATTTAAAATAAGATATTTAAATAATAAATATAGTGAGGATAATAATTAATTTAATTAAATTAATTAAATTAATATTAGTGAGGTGAAAGGGGGCCATGGCTAGGTGAATGTGATGAAGGGTGTTTTATTCATCGAGGAACCAAAGGGGGATCTGTGACCTAATTTTAGTGTCTACATTTTTCCCCTTTTTTTTGCGTAGCTTGTATTGGTAAGTGATGCTCAACAAAAATAAGATGTGGTTGCCCCATGTGTGGGTAAAGGTGATCCCCCTAAAACCAAGAACTGACGAAGGGCAACTAGGTAGAATCGGTGATTGGTTTCATAAAAGATAAATGTGAGGAAAAAGGTAGAGTGGGCAACAGGGAGAAAAAGGGTAAAAGGTCTACTCAGGCCATTCTAGGTAATGGGTCAGGGTCAAAAATAGCAATAGTCAAACACACGCACACAGTATAAAATACAGTACACTACCAGGTTAAAGAGCAAGGAACATTCTACATGGTCTAAGGTTGAGAGGTTTATCCAAACAAAGTTGAAGTGATTACTAGTATCCAAGGTATAGGATATGGTTAGGGAAAACACAAATGTAGGTTAGGCGCAGGAAAATGTTTAGGTATGTTATGGTACACCAAAAGGTAGGTAACAGGATAAACGGTCATGGTAATAGGTTAGGTAAGGTCATTAAGTCAATCAACATAGGTAACAGTACCGCAAGGTATAGTGAATGCATGAGGTCAAAGGTCACTAGCGATGGTCTAGGTCCAAATATATAGGTCACGAGTACGGGTAAGGCCAAGGTAGGGGTTAAAGTGGGGTGGTGGGGTAAATAATGAGGGTTGGGAAAGGTGAGGTAAATGGGTAGGGTAAAAGGTGGGGGTGGGGTAAAATGGTCAGGAGTGGTGGATGGTTAGGTGGCCATTTTATAGGCTTAGGTGGTAGGTTTACAGGGCCAGTTTGACCACATCTCAAGCACATAATAGGGTCTTACAGGGCCTAGATATAGGCACAAGGGTATGGGGGCACCACCACAAGCACCAGGAACATGTCCTAGTTCACAGGAAAGTGTTGGGGCAGGGTGCTGCAGGGTAGGTATAGGGGCCGAGACCTATGGGACCACCACAAAACCTTGCCTATATCTAGGTTACGAGATGCCCTAGGTGAGGTGAGATACTATCAGCACTAGCTTATGGCGGCTGGGGGATAGATTTAATATCCGATGCCGAGTACAGGGAACAATAGGCATCTAGTGAAGAGGACGAGATCCCACACTCATAGTGTGGAGATCACAAGGGGGTTAGTGAGCTTCGAGGCCTGATCAGAGAGAGGCCACCAATACACGGAGACTAGCTCTAGGTGAGGTTGCTAGCTAGGGGACACAGGATGGCTGAGGCTACATGTGACACAAAGATGGAGGACATCTAGTAAGATGCTCTAATATCGTGAGTCATTTTCAGTTTTTGATGTATCATAGCTATTTTTTGAGATATATATACCGGCCTGCGTGCTGAGAAGATAGTTATATTTTTGATCACATACCGGTCTTGTGTGCTGAAGAGAGTGAGGATGTACGAGTGATTTGTATATAATTGAGTATTTTTTTTTGTATATATGAGACCAACCTACGTGTGCCAATGACATTTTGTATTGTATATCAGACTACGTGCCCAACATTTTTGAGAGATGATGGACATGATGAGATAGCCAATGTATATTTTGAGATACACATTTATTTATTTATATGATGAGATACATGGTATTTTTTTTATTTGTTGATGTTGTTTATGAGATTGTGAATTTATGGTTTGTGCTAGATGAGATATGGATTTTGTTGTTTTGGTATGGGATGTAAATTAGAGTGAGTTAGGCATGGTGGAGTGAGGTCAGTTTAGGCATGGATCAAGTCAGGTTGATTTAGGCATGAGTTGAGTCAGGTTATAGGCATGGATCGAGTCAGGTCAATTTAGGCATGGTTGAGTTAGGTTGGTTTAGGCATGGATCAAGTCAGGTTGATTTAGGTATGGTTGAGTCAGGTTATAGGCATGGATCGAGTGAGGTTTGTTAGGCATGGTTGTGTTGAAATTAGGTAAAGTTATGATTCATTATTTTTTGCAATGAATGATACTATGGGTCATATGTGATATGTGGTATAATCTATGCATAGTGATGATAGAGAAATGGTAGGCGTAATAAATGTATGCTATAATAATGTTTAAAATATGAAACAACTTGTTATGTATGTGGTTTAATTTCCAATGTTGGGTATAAAAGAGAAACAAAGTTACGTGTGATGTAATGTGAGGCACATGGAACATGAATTGTTGAGGGTAGAGGATGGCTGAGCTAACCTACAAGGGCCCCATGCCCTTAGAGTGCTACCTACATAGTCCCGACGAAAATGGACCTCAAGCCGATGTAGTTCTTCCATGAGCTAGGGAAGAATATGAGGAGGTATGAAAATGAGGTGGTAGGTGTTTTGGGGCATGTTTTGGTTTTAGGTTTAGCAGGTGTGGGTGGATTATAGGTAAAGTGATGTAGGTGAGGGTGATTATGTCAAAAGAAGAAGATTACCCAAAAAGTGAGCATCGAGGACCAAGTCCTGTATAAGGAAATCAAAACGTAAGCAAAGATGGTTCAAAAGATCAGAGGGGACAATAAAGCCACCTGATTGGGGAGGATCATACTGAGTAGATCATACCTTGGAGGAGGTGATGAACATAAGACCTAAAAGACATTGCATGATTGACTGTTTTACTGTGAAAAGTAGTCACATGATCACCAAATGTCTAAGTTCCAAGAATTCCATTGAGGCAATGAGGAAATGAGAGTGGGCATGGTTTGAAGGGTGAAAAGTGGGTAATTTTCATATGGTATAGGTAGTATGCGTTTCTAGCAAGAGAACCTAGGTCACAATGGGCAAGTCCATGACAAAAGGTTGTTATTTTTGACCTATAGTTGAGATAGACTGATCAATGTGGGAAGTCTATATGGGATAAATAAAATTTAACTCCTCGAGGTCTTTGTAAATTTGATCGATGTGGGAAGCTTCAGCTCCTCTCATTTTGTTTTGAAGAGCTTTACATAGCTGTCCTTCGAGGGAGCAGTCTATTTATAGCAGAAATTGTCAAGAGGAAGATGTCCTTTTGAGGGAGTCATCTTTTTATTAGAAGTTTGACTCAAGGAGTTTGTTCGCATGTGAGGTTTTTTCAGTAATGGAAAAGACCAAGGTGAAGGATAGGAATCTTGTTCAAAAGGTAAGGAGAAACAACCATGGGATCTCATCTAAAGGTAGATGAAAAGTATCCATATGAGAATCATGCTATGTGCAGGTGCTCGTGGTACACATATTCAAGAGAAGATAACTAGTGACAGGTACTCACATGATTCTTGTTTAATCATTGGTGATGTGTATGGAGTGAATATCACTTAAGGGACAAGCATGGAAAGAAAAAAAAGGTGAGGTAGGATGAAAAGTCAACAATAGAATGGTCAAAGATGTAAGGAGTTAAGGGGATCAAGTTTGGGTTTACCATCGAGTGAAGATAAATGATAAGCTCCTGATCCATAGGAATGAGTTACGATGTATGGTCCAAACCAATTATGAGCAAATTTTCCTCGTTTACTTTTTTCTGTTTTGGTTACATGTTGATTTTCTTTTAGGAGAAGGTCACTGACTTGGAAGGTTCGTTCATGAACACATTTTTCGTAGGCATGTTTGATATGTTTTTGGTAAGCTTGAAGGTGATCCAGAGCGTTAAGATGACATTCGTCTAATAACTCTAGCTATGCTAAATGGTCCTGACGAAATTCATTGTCATTTAGCATTTCATGGAGAGAAATACAAGGTGAGGGGATTTGGACTTCGAGAGGTAGAATTTCCCTTGTACCGTAGACCAGATAAAAAGGTGTGGCCACAGTGGAAGTGAAAATACTAGTGTGGTATGCGCACAGGGAAAAAGGAATGTGCGTATGCCAATCCTTCCCAGTATCATCGACCACTTTCATAAGAATTTTTTTTAAGGTTTTGTTAGTGGATTTGGCTTGGCCATTGGTTTGTGGGTAATAAGGTGATGTGAAACTAAGCTGAATGCCGAAGGCGTCAAAAATTTTCTGTAATGTTTTATTTTTCAATTATTTTCTATTATCAGTGATGAGGCGATGAGGAACACCAAAGCGACAAAAGATGTGGTGGTTAATAAACTCACATATTTTCTCAGCTTTTATGGAGATGAGTGGTATGGTTTCCACCCATTTTGTATAATATTTGGTAGCAGTGATGATCCATTGATGACGTTGGGATGAATGAGGATTGATCTCTCCGACAAGATCCAAACCCCATTGAGAGAAGGGCCAAAGGTCACGAGCAACTTGTAAGGCATGATTGGGTGTATGATGAAGATTGGAATGTTGTTGGAATTTTACACAACATTTGATGTACGTAGTCGCAACAATCATGGTCTAAGGGGTAGGCCAAGTAAATAGCCTAGGCGAAGAATACGCTTAGCAACAACAAGGCCACTGAAGTGACCTCCACATATACCATCATGAACTTCCTTAATGGTATAAGGAATTTTAGAAATTTTGAGGCATCGTAAGAGAATAATGTCAAATCCATGCTTATAGAGGAGCCCCCCCAAGATGATGTAATGAGAAACCTTTTTAAGGAAGGCACGTTTTCCATTACGAGTAAGATCAGGAGGTAAGATGGAGAGAGAAAGGTAGTTGAAGTATTGTTTATACCAAAGGTTACTAGGGTTAGGGGTATCTATTCCGATCGAGTAAACAACATGTGGTAAATAAGAATGTGATTAGAGTCATTGTACGGTGATGAAGATTATAGAAACGGTAGGTGAAGCAGGTATTTGGGAAGCTAAGCAGGCCATGGTATCTACAAATTTGTTAGTTTAATGTGGGATGGTTTGAAGGGTATAATGATGAAAGGTGGTCAAAAGTATGTCTACTTGTTGTTTATACTTTTGAATTATCTCGTTACAACATTGGTACATACAATTGACCTAGTTTATGACCAATTAAGAATCACCAAAGATGTTGATTTGATTTAACATCTAGGGCATATGTGTAGATTGGAGACCCTAGTACGAGCACTTTGTATTCGGAAATATTGTTGGAACATTCAAAATATAATTTGAAATAAAAAAGGCAATGGGTTCACTATCAAGAGGAATGAGGAGATAATACTAGCCCTGCACCCCCACAGCTGACACTTGGAACTGTCAAAAAAGAGTGTCATTTGGTAAGGGGGTTTGTCTAGGGAAAGGGTAGCAATTGACTCATCTGGAAAGTTAAAATTAGAAGGTTGATCCCCAAAAATAGGTGCGTTGTCCAATTGGTCAGAAATAGCTTGGATTTTGAAGGACTTTTGATGAATGAATTTGAGGTCAAGATCAGCTAAAAGCATAAGCCATTGTGTAGCCCATTGATTTTGATAAGGTTTGACGTACATGAAGTGTAAGGGGTTGGTGTTGGTCACAACATAGGTTTTTTGGTTGAGTAGGTAATAATGGAGTTTGATGGCAATGAAAACTATGGCTAAGAAAAAAAAATTGAGATGGGTGTATTTGGCTTCATAGTCCAAAAGAGTACGACTTATGTAATAAATCACCTGCTCCCTGTGTTGTTCATCGCGATGAGCAAGCATGGCTCCCAAGGAATGATCGGTAGCTGATATGTATAGGTAAAAAGGTTGATCCTCTTTAGATGGAATGAGTACGGGTGGTTAGAGAAGGTATTGTTTTAAGGCCTCAAAAACTTTGTGATAGTCATCATCCCATTTAAAGGAGACATCCTTCTTTAGAAAATGATGAAATGGTTGACATCGATCAGATAATTGGGAAATGAAATGGTGAATGGACTTCAAGTTACCTTGCAGACTACGGAGTTGTCTAAGGTTAGTAGGTGGAGGCATTTCGAGAATGGCCTTGACTTTAGTAGGGTCAACTTCTATACCATGGAGGGAAACAATAAATCCCAGGAGCTTTCCTGAGAGAACCGTGAAGACGCACTTCTTAGGCTGAAGGTAGATGCAATATTTAAAGAGGCAGTCAAAGATGGTTTTGAGGATGGTTAGGTGCTCAGAGTGGCATTTATATTTATCCAAGAGATCATCTACATAATCTTCCAATATGCGATGCATGATGTCATGGAAGATGTAAGTCATATCCCACTGATATGTGGCACCAACTTTTTTAAGGACAAAAGGCATGACTCGATAGCAGAAGGTCCCCTAAGGGGTGAAGAATGAGGTTTTGTGTTGATCCTCTGGGGCAAGCAGGATTTTGTTATAACCTGAGAAGTCATCCATGAGTGATAGCATCTCATGGCTAGTGGTAAGGTCAACTAGTTGGTCAATACTAGGTAAGGGAGAGTCATCTTTCAAACAGGCTAGGTTGAGGTCACAGAAGTCCATGCAAATGTGGATTCCCCCAGTTGCTTTATTGATAGGGAAAATGTTAGAAATATAATGAGGATAATCAATGGGTAAGATGAAGGAAACGGAAAGAAGGCACTGAAGTTATTGTTTGACAAGAAGATCAATGCGAGGGTGCATTTTCCTCAGCTTTTGTTTGATGGGTTCGGCATTGGGAATGGTTACAATATTGTGGACCACTATGGTGGGGTTAATACTAGGCATGTCTACATAAGACCAAGTGAAAACATGGTTATGATCTCTGAGAAAAGAAGTGATGGCTTCCTGTTCAGCACCATCTAAAGATTGTCTGATCTTTAGGATGTGTGGGTCATCCTGAGTATGAATGTTGATCTCGATAGTTGATTCATTCAATACGGTTTGTGTCTTAGAAGCTGACAACCGATGAATATATGAGTCTTCTTCACCAAGGTAGGTGAGTATGGATTCATCATCCTGACATTGAATGATGTTAATTGAAGGTGTATCGTCATCGATCATTTCAGGATACAAGAAAGGAAGAGTGGAAGGGTGGAAGATGTTTATGCATGTAATTTTCAGGTATACACATTTGAGTGAATGCATGGGATGAAATTATGTTAATGTTAGCGCCCCCATCAATCATCATATGGCATACCCATATGTCATCGATGTGGACAGAGATGAAGAGGGCTGGGTCTGGGTCATCATTTTGGTATGGCGCGATCTCTTCCTCTGAGAATCTAAGGGAGGCTACTTGGTGAATAGGGTGGGGTGAAGATGAAGGTGGTAATTTGGTGAGAGATGTTATATGATGGGGTGTGATAATGGAGGCTACGGGTGTAGGGTCATTGGGTAAAACCTCAATAGATTGAAGAACCTCCATGAGAGCTTGATGATGGGATTCTGAGGTTTGAATGAGGTCATATAAGGAAATTTTGAGGGGAGATTGATGTAATTGTTTGAGCATGGTGTGATGTGTGACACCATTAGAAATGGGGTACATGGGGTCGCGGATAGTGATTTTAGGTATGGGTGCAGATGGTATGTTGGGTATAGGATCAGTTGGTGCATCAGTTTCCTTTTCTTTTCCCTTATCCTTCTACACACATGTAGTGATGTGTATCATGTTGATTTGAGGGGATTTTTTAAATGGAGAAGGTGTAGGATGAGTGGTATAATGACATGAAGGGAAAAAAACCTACTGGAGGAGAAAAACCTTGTGAGGTGAGCTAGGCGCAACGACATTGGGGTGGTGGTGTGGCAATTTCTTTGATATGAACCATGTTAATTTCAAATATTAGGGTGACTCTAGGAGTTGTGAGGATGGTGGGTGTGGTTTTGGAGTGGGTAGTGTGGGAATTGGTTTCGGTGAAGTAGGATCCTCATCGAGAAGGTCGTCGTCGTCAAAGTTGGTTTCTAGTGGACATAATTGGATAAAGATGATTTTCAAGGCCTTTCATTTCTCCACATCATGCCGTGTCACATGATGGTATGCGCAAATTTTAGTATCATCAAACCCTTTTTGCTTGGGTTTGAGGGGGTCATAAGGTATGAGTGGCGGTAATGTGATAATAGAAGTCTCTAGGAGGTTGGTTAAAATTTTGGCATAGGACCTTGCTAGTGGATCGCAATGGGAAGTGATCGTAGGTTTGGATGTAGGTGTGGTTGATTGTCGAGGAATGGTCTTTAGACGAGGAGGAGTGGATTGAGCTATGGGCTGAGGTACTGGTGTGGTTTTAGGTGTCGGTCATGTTTTCTTAGATAGGGGTATAGTAGATGGACGGGTAGGAGGGTGTGTGGTTGTTTTGACTACCTTGTTGTGGGGTAGCGGAGTTTTGTTTTTGGGTTGCACCTTCTTGGGTAAATGTGATGTGGGTGTACAAGGTCTAGAAGTAAAAGCATATGGAGGAAGAGGGTGAGTTACCCATGGGGATAATGGGGGTGTTGTGAAGGTAGATGACACGGGTCATGCTTGGGGTGTGAGAGACAGTGACTGAAGTGTAGTGGGTAGTGAAGCAATAACTTAGGGTATTGGAGGTATGGGTGGTAAAGATGTTGTAGGTGTTGGTGTAAGTCATGTTAGGCATATGGGGAGATTAGAGGTTTTTGAGGAAGGAATGGGTTGTTGTGTTTTTGGTTTATTGGTGGGTGGAGGTTTCTTGACCATGTGGGGAACCTGAGATCCTAAGACGGAAGGGATAGGTGCAGGTGTGATTGGCGCAGCCGGGGTATGAGGTCAATTGGTTTGGCTCTTCTGTTTGGGTGTAGGAGTTGGTATGGTGTTGAATTTAGAGGATGTAGCTAAATCCATTTTGATAGGTGGATGAGTATGGTTGGTGGTCGGGGTGACCCCTAAAGTGCTAATAGGTTTAGTCGAGGCAAATGTTGTAGGTATGGGTTTGGGTTTAGGTGTAGGTTGAGTTATGGGTAAAGGTGTGGTTTGAGCTATAACAGGTGTCATGGAAGGAGTTATGATAGAGGTGGTTGTGTTTGTTTCACCTAATTCTAGATCATTTCTTTGAAGTATTGACGAAACAAATAGGGTAACGGGAGTAGGAGGAATACCTGTTCAAATGCTGGTTGATGGGTTGTTGCATGCGTATGACTTCCAAATCCATAGCTGATTGTGAGAACTTCCTTTTGGCTATAAGGAACTACCTATAATGAAAAGTAAGACCACCAAAAGGAATTAAATAATATATGCAGTGAACTGCCTAGCGTATGCTAGATTCGGGAAGTGTGATACTTCCTAGATGGCTGTCAATCCACTGTTTTAAAAAATTTAATGTTGTAAACAAAGTTAATCCTATTGTAGTTCAAAATGATTTAGGTATCTCACTTAAAACACAATAAGAAATAGATCTAATCTAACATGCTAGGTTAGAATAGGATCCGAAGGTCAAGTGACTGGTTCTGGATCTCTACAAGTCTAATAGAGGTCTCAGGTATATTTTTAGATGGATGAGGGTGAGATGAAATTAGGTGGGTAGGTCTCTGTTCTGGGTTGTATGGGAAAATACAGAGACTGATGTCAGTTAAGGGTGACCAACGGAAGTTAGGTGTAACCAGTGCCAGTTACTGTGGAAATATGGGAATGCCACAGAACAAGATTTTGGTCTCCTTTGTGATTGCACAAAGGATTTTTTTAGTCGAGATGAGGTATTGGGTGACTTGGGTAGGATTTGGTGAGATTTTAATGGGTATATGGAGGTGGACGTGTTGAATAAGGTTAATAGGTGGGTAGGTAAACAATAGATGATAAAATAATGATGAAATGAAATAAACCAGAGAAGTATGATGTTATACTTACTGGGATTCCTATCCTGGATTTTTGTGAGTGAGGGATGGAGGTGCTGATGAGAGGTTTGAAGGCTGTAAGTGATCACTGACTGAAAGAAAGCTTATGCATGGGTTGCATGTACATTCCTCTTTGCTTGGTTAGATTAGATCATGGCTGGGATGGTTGTGCAAGAGAAAGTGCTTGATCTCCTTCCTTGCATGCATGTTCTCTTTGGAATTCACTCTTTGAAGATGTGTTATCTCTCTGAGATGTGTTAATGATCACCAACCTTCTTCCAAAATTTTCCAACCTTCATTTTTTAACCTCCAACCTTGAGAATAAGGTTGTTTTGGGGTTAAAAGGGTAACCAACGGTGGTTCTTGATTAACCAGCGATGGTTAGGGGTAACCGGTGTCAGTCAAGGTGGGATTTCCTAGGTTTACTAAACTAGGGAGATCCTCTTTATTTCCTTAGATCTTGTGTCGTTAACCCACGGATTAGACTGGGAGCTTCTTGTAAGCATGCGGGAATGTGGTTAGAGGGAATGTAGGCATTGATTTTTAGGGTTTGGGTAAGTCTTAGTTAGTTATGGCAACTTACTAAGAAGATGTCTTAGGTTGAGTTGGCTTGGTGAGGTGTCTAAGTGAACTGTATCTGTGGATATTATTTAAAATAAGATATTTAAATAAAAAATATAGTGAGGATAATGAATTAATTTAATTAAATTAATATTAGTGAGGTGAAAGGGGCCATGGCTAGGTGAATGTGATGAAGGTTGTTTATTCATCGAGGGACCAAAGGGGAGTGTGACCTAATTTTAGTTTCTACAGTACCAAGATAGAAAACCCTAGTTTCAAGGGAGGAGGTCATTCATGGAAAGTATCCAGACCCCGAGTATCAAAAAGAGATATATCAGGACACCATGGATGTTATTCGGAGCTTACAAGGGGAGATCTAGTGTCTAAAGGAGCAATCCAGGAAGGAGGAACAAGGAAGGAGAGTTGAGGTGCAAAAGGATGACATGGATGAGGTCAAGGAGGTGTGTAAAATGCTAAGGTAGGAGAATATCATCCGCTTGCTATGATCGTGGTTGAAAGATAAGGTACCGCATGCCAGAGAAGAGTGCAAGAGACAGGTCTTGCACACGAACCTTCCCCCTCACAGCCTTGACTATGACAAGGATATTACGTTGAATGCAATTGAAGATGGATGGATCCTCAACAATATCCTCATTGACATAGGCACAGAGGTTAATGTTATGACTTTGGATGCATGGCATCATATTGGAAGACCTACATTACAGCCATCTTTGAATGTGATGTATATGGAAAACAAGACTAAGGAAATTCCCATCAGTGTCTTGAAGGATGCAGCTATTACTATCCAGGGAGCCAAGTTTACTGCGGACTTCAAAGTGTTGGCGCTCACTGAGGCGAACAATTTCCCAGAACTACTTAGGCATCTTTGGTGCTACAAAAACAATGCGGACCTTCGGTTCAACAAAGGGTACATCAACTTCAATAACAAGTAGGAATGGGTCATTATACCTCTGGTTGATGGGAAGTCGACACCCTATATTGAACCGTTGGGAGAAGAATTTTTGGACAAGATTTATGTGTGCTCAATCAGATACCCTGAGATGATACACCCTATTAATGGGGTTATCCAATTTGAAGATGCTCAGTCAATGAGTGATACCACCAGTCTGGCATATGATAATTAGGTGCATGGGAACTTATGAATTAATGGGATGGTAGTTGAGATGGTTTAGTGACCAAGGTAATAAAGGCACGCAAGGTTAGGCACCTTGGAGGAAAAGAACTGCCCAAGTATTCAGGAGGAGCCTTCCTTGAGATATTTCTGCAGGAGGTAGAAGCTCAGTGGAAGGATGAGAAGGAATGGAGGGAGATGTTAAGTTATGTATTTCTTGGCAAAAAAGCTAGGTGGTGGGCCACACATTAGGAGAGCCTTTTAGAGTGGCGCGACGGTAAGAATTTCTCTCTTTGTCAAATTTTGTAGGAGCAATGTACCCACCATCATCAAGGAGTACCATGGGAAGGAACCTACCTCTTTCCATATCCAGAGTGCGAATGGGTCTGGAGAGAAGGCACGGAAGCTTTGCCACCATCCCTCTGGGTGCACAAGTTTTATTCTACACTATAGGGTTACGCATGCGTGCATGGTACATTCATTCAGAGACATGCTTCACTAGAACAAGGGATTGGCAAGAACTCGCGACTGACCTTATTCAAACCTTTGAATATTGGAGTACTAAGCCATCGGTTGATAAGTCCTTGCATGGTATCAAGTGCCTTAACATGGGGGATAGCGCCAGGACGGAAGATAGGCTATTGGAATTACTAGGTGAACCAAGATTGGAGGTGCACGTTTTGAAGAAGAAAAGGAAACATAAGAGTTACAGCTTGAGCACGTGTGTTTGGAAAAAGAAAAGGGAAAGTTGGTATATGTGATTAATGGAGAGGAATCAGAAATCTTAGATGTTATCCATTCTATAGGGATGTGCGAGGTAGTGGATAGTGCAGATGCTCACATGCGTACCTACCATGAGCCTTTAAAGATGAAGAAATTTAACATCAGTTTAGAAGAAGAACCTAAGGAATCTATTATCGAGGATTACTAGACATAGAAGCAAGTATCGAAAACCATTGATCTGCTATGTGAAATTTGAGGATTTACTTCCGCATGGGTATCATGAGCTCAAAGGCATTTGACAATTCCTTAGGGGAGTTGAAGATAAAACTGAAGGACGGTGTGCACCCAGATTGGGAAAAGGCCCTACCAAATGAATCCCAACTTGTGCACGTAAAGGTAAAGGAGGAGATAGAAAAAATTATAGCTTCTGGGATCATTAAGGTAGTGGAAGAATTAGAGTGGATAAGTCTAATGGTAATCAATATCAAGAAGGATGGGCAGATTAGAATTTGTGTGGATTATAGGGAACTGAACATAGTTGGTGTCATTAATCGATTTCTGACACCCTTCACTGAAGAAATTTTAGGAGTCACTAGGCACGAAATCTATTCCTTTACGAGATTGAATTTTTAGGGTACCACAAAGTCTGGATTACAAAGGAAGACCAGGAAAAGACAACTTTCACCATCGAGTGGGGAAGTTTTGCATATACGGTCATTCCCTTTGGGTTGAAGAATGCGCCAGCTATCTTTTTCATGCATTAGTGGTGCAAGCATTCGAGGACTTCATCCATAAATTTCTTCAGGTCTGTTTGGATGACTAGACAATATATGGTCTGATTAAAGAACATTGTGACAATTTGAGGTTAATGTTTGAGAGGTGTAGGTAGTTGAGGATATCCCTCAACATTAAGAAATGTGTGTTTACTACACCCTTTGGGACTTTATTAGGGCATATCATATGTAAGGAGGGCTTGCTGTTAGATCCCGCTAAAGATGCATTTATTGTGGGGTTAAGGGAGCCTACTAACCAGAGCACAGTATGTGGATTCCTTGGGCATGTGGGCTATTACAAAAAATTCATTAAGGGATATGCCAAGATCACCGCGCCATTAGAGGAGCTTCTTAGACATAAAAGTGCCTTCCATTAGGGAGATGGTTCAGCATAGAGGGAATTTGATACATTAAAAGATAGGCTTATTACCGTGCCTATTTTACGGTTTCCCTCTTGGGACAAGCCCTTTCATGTTCATGTAGATTCCTCAGGGATAGCCATTGGAGCAATTATTACATGACCAGGTGAAGGGATTGTTGATCATCCTCTCTGTTTTACAAGCAAGGAAGCTAACACCAGTATAGTCAGAACTATACCACAATCTGAGCATGCAAGGCATTGTTCAATTATCTACATGCACTCTTCAAGTTTAGGCAGTATCTGTTGGTAACACCCTTTATGTTCTACACCGACCACATGGCATTGAAGTACTTAGTGAACAAGCCTGTTCTAAAAAGACACATATGTCAATGGGTGTTTTTGTTTCAAGAGTTCTGAATTCACCGTTGTAGTAGAAACCTGGAAAAAGAAACTGTGGACTTGATCATCTATCAAGAATTGATTCAAGGGAGGACGTGCACAAAGTATTGAGGAAGCAATGCCAGACCCATGCAATTGTTTAGGTTACGGTGCATGCCCTCGGATTTAGAGGAGATTACAGTATTCTTAAAGGAAGGTGTGGCACCGGATGGAATGAAGACATTGTAAAAGAAGCAAGTTAGCCATATGCACCACGCCCTACATGTTAATCAGTGGAGACCTATACAAATTGGGACGTGAAGAAGTTTTACACAGGTGTGTCTTAGAGCATGAGTGCACTTAGCCATCATGGAGGAAGCACATGGAGGAAGTGTGGGTGGGAATTATGCAGGTGATTCCACCATGCGTGCAAGATATTAATGGTAGGTTTATGGTGGGAAAACCTTATACAAGGATTGCATAGAGATTATTGTAAAGCATGGTGACCATTATTAGTGCATTGGCAAACTAGGAAGGAGAGATGAAATGCCTTTACACCCTATTCCTAGCACAGAGCCTTTTGAAAAGTGGGTGATAGACTTTGTAGGACCTATTACACCGGTAGCACGTAGGACCAGGTCACGTTATGTCATCACTTGCACAGATTATCTCACAAGGTAGGTAGAGGCAGCCCCAACTAAAGATTACATGGTAGAAACAATGGCAAGGTTCTTATGGGAAAACATTATCACGAGGTATGGGTGTCCGTTGAGTTTGACCAGTGATAGAGGTACACATTTCTTGAATGAGACCATTAGGATCCTGTTATTAGAGTTCATGGTAGCTCATCACAAGACTACGCCCTATCACCCACAAGAAAATGGAACCACAAAAGCATTCAACAAGATACTAAGTCATACCTTGACCAAGATTTGTGATGTAGGTTGACTTGATTGGGATAACAAGGTATTAATCAGTACTATGGGCTTACAGGACAACATGTATAAAAGACTAAACAAATGCCACACCTTTTCAATTGGTGTTTGGTACGGAAGATTGTTTTTCTGGTTGAATTTATGTTGCCTTATCTATAAATAATGTGCACAAGAGGGTTAGCTGATGAACAAGTGTTGGAAGAAAGAATTGATGAGCTAATGAAACTGGATGAGAGACGATCACTTTCCTGATGGAGCCAAACAGCATGGAAAAGGCAAATACAAAAGGCTTGGCATGATCACCATATTAGAAACAAGAAGTTTGAGGTTGGGTAGATGGTGTTATTATATGATTCTAAGTTTTTGCACCATCCTGGGAAGTTGAAAGTCCATTGGTTGGGTCCTTACACAATCTCATACATCCTTGATTTGGGCATGTGCCAGTTATAAGCATTGGATGGGATGAAGTTTCCTAGACACTTCAATGGCAGTAGGCTGAAGCCCTACTATAAATAAGTCTTCTTGGTGTTTGTAAATAAGGTAGTTTTTCCAGTTAGTTTAGAAGTTTCTTTTATGCTATTTTCCCTTTCTTGTGTTTCCCTTTCACGTTGTTGTTTTGTTTTGTGCCTTGGGTGTCGGTAACCTTATTGCTATTTTTGGAGAATTTGTAAGTGCGCAGAGGACCATGCATCACTTTAAGTGTGGGGTGGAGAAAGGTGAAGAAGTGTGTGATCAAAGTACCAAGGAAGTTGTGTTGAAAAGCCTTGTTGAGTAGCTGGGTTGAAAGAGGTATATAAAGAGGAAGATGGAAGAATGGTTGGTGCCAAGGTAAAGCTACTTGTAGATCCCACGTACTAAGGAGGAGAAAGTGCATTTGAAAGCAACACAAGGTAGGTGAGAGAAAGGATCAAGACAAAAGAAGTGCCTTTGGCACGGGTTATGCGTGCACACAAGAGTCTCCTATCAGGTTGGATTGGTTACGCATGCTAGAAGGTTGGAGGAGTTTTCACGCAAGTTGGGAGCGTAAGGAAGGCACTGAAGATGGGAGCTTTGTTTGAAAAAAATGCATTAAATAAACAAAGTACAGTGGTAGGTGAAGTATAATTTAATGTTTAGAAAAGAGAAAAACTATAAGTGAAGGGTCGGGGAACTCTCATTTTTAGTTTGCGAAATAGAAGAGTTTGAGATATAAGCGAGTTCCATAAAATAGGGCTTTCAGATTGAATCGAGTGAAGGAAGATCTATGAGATTGAAGTAGCCAGTTTGAATTTGTAAACCATAAGGGGTTACACATGCATGGAGAGAGTGAAGAAACGTTGTCTTGTGAATATTTTATCCCAGTTAGGGTTTGAAAAACTAGGGCATGATGTAGAAGAGTTGTATCATGAATCTGAGATCGGAGGATTGGAAGAAGTAAGAAAAAATAACAAGGAGAGGGTAGGAGTGATAAAAATACCTCAACCATGGCACCCAAGAAAGGAAAGGGCAAAGCCAAGGCTAAACAACCAGAACCCATGGTAGACACAAATGAAGAATGGTATGCAGAGATGCAATACCCAGATGGGGTGATGATGGGGAAGGAATGGGAATCCCACTTGAGAAGTGTACCTGTTAGTGACTATAATCACCACACGAACACAATAGAAAAATAAATGGCATTGGAATTAGTATGCCCCACCAAAAAACGAACATTTGAGGGTTTGCCTATATACGATGATGACATTAAGGTTAAAATGGAGAAGGCAGGGCTGTTGCAACTCTATGAGTTGCCTTATTTTGGAAAGCCAGAGTGCCTGTACCAGTGGTTGATGTCATGGGTGCACGAAGACTACTTCCACTTTGCAGGGCACAAGATGCACATGACTCCCTAGCTGATTTCACAATTTACAGGCCTCATATGTGAGGGAGATAGCCTAGAAGATGACCTTGGCAACAAGGAAGCTATTCAAGAGACCATCACCGAGTATGCCTGCAAGAAAGGGTCATGGTACTATGACATTTCAGACATCAAGGACCCCGTAATGAAAATGGCCATGCATTTGGTGACTAAGTTGAATGGCTAGCAAAGATGGACACAGGTCAACAAACCTTGGCTACATGTCTGTAGGAAGATTGCAGAGGGAACTATATATAACCTATCCACATACATTGTAGAGGAAATTGTCAGTTGCACGAAGGAAGGGGACAAGATCCTCTTCGAAAATGTCTTTCTCACCATTGTATTCATGGAGATTGGGGTGCCTGATGCACTAGACAAATTTTTATGGGAGTACCCCACCGAGGATCCCTCACCCGCAAAGAGGTTTGAAAAATATGCCTGCGATACAATGATAGCACCCCACAAGGCGCGGCTAGAAAAATGGTACACGTGCCTGAAGAATGCATTCAGGGAAGAGTGGAGAATCCCTGAACAACTCCCAGCAGCCACTAAGGGAGAAGCTTAATTTGTGGTCTACCAACACTACTTCCTGGGTAGATTCAAGTTGATAGATGAATCATGGAGCCCTTGGTGCAAGCTCCCCTTCGCATTTACTACCCAATACTTCCAAGCAGGGGTGAACAGGTTTAAAGATTCAAAGAAGCTAAGACTAGAACTAGGTAGTCTGGACCAGGAACATAGGGAGATGAGAAAGAAGTTGAATTACCCCGATCGGTAAGCGTGACGTACGTGGAGAAGTACGTATCACACGAGATTCAAATGACAAGGTTGATGATGCTACCCATCACTGGAGGATCAACAATGTGTGTACTTACGCATAAGGCTAAAGTTTGAGAAGGGCACGTATCTAGAGAATGAAGTCTCCATACCTAAAGACCCCTTGGGGAAGAAGAAGCCAAGTGTCCAAGAAAAGAGGGAGAGGAGAAGAAGAAGCACCAATTGTGTAGACTACTTAGACAGTGAGCATGCCATCCATGAGCGTTAAACCCAGCACTTACATATGAAGAAAGAAGTCTCTGGTAAAGGAGAAGATGCCAGAGGTAGAGGCACCTAGGCAACCCGTCTCCAAGGAAGAATTTCCTGAGGAAGAAGATAAGGCTGAATCCCCTGATCAGGAGCCACCTCTCAGGAAAAAGTAGAGGGTTGATGAAGAAGCTAACTCAGAGGCAACTGACAGCTTGGAGAAATACATGGGTGGAAGAGGGGATGAAAGTGAAGAAGATGGCAGCAAGGAAGAAGAGATAGAGAAAGACCAAGATCCACATGTGTTTAGCATCTATGACTCAGGAGAGGAGAGTGGAGATGAGAAGCAAGAGTTTGTATTCACATGGCGTAAGGGTGCACAAGATGAGGAAGATTCCAAAGACATGGAGGATGAGGAGGTTGCTAGGGAAAAGGAGGGAGCCATAATTTTTACAAAGGAGCAGATCACGGAGGTGGTAGAGAGAGAAGCATAGAGAATGCTCGAGGTCTTGGTAGACCAAGAGTTGGAGCGTAGCGTGGACATAGTGCTGAAGGAGGGGAAGGAGGAGAACATTGAAAAAGAACATGATAGCCTAGGAGGCCCCACTCTGACAGTAAGCTTCCCCAAAGGTACATGCTCAGGAAGAAGAACTCTAGATGCAGAACAGAGACAGGTAATGGGCTATGTTGATGACACAAGGAAGGTGTTACGCACGTGATTCCAGAGCACCATACCCACGAAAAGGCTCATAGCCATGGGGTCTTTTGAGAAGGATGACACGTACCCCAGAACCAAGAAGATGCTCTCTTGGGCGTTCAAGTCCCACGTTGATGAGCCAGACTTCGAAGTCTGCTAAGGAGTGCTCATCACATTTCCAGAGTCTAAGGGGGTCAATCCCTTAGTGAATGCTCAGGAGCTCTCAGATGAGTAAGTCTGCAATGCACTGAACAAGGTCATGGTTGAGACCAAGGCTAGATTATTTTCATGCAATGACAGGATTAGAATGTTGGAGGTGAAGTTAGGGAAGAAGGAGGAAGAACTGGCAGAGAAGGCCAAGAGCTTGAAGTAGGAGGAACTGATCAGAGCACAGTTAAGGTGTGAGTTAAAGGAAGAAAAATTAAAGGTGCAAGAAGTATACAAGAAAATGGATTCTATCAAGGGCACATCCTCCTGAAGCACCCGGACTTAGCGCCACCCGCACAAAATTACTCATCCCTCCTGGAGTGTATGGAAGACCTAATGTGCATCCTCACTATGGAGAGATGACCCTTGGCCCTATAGTGTGCTGAAGAAGTGGCCATGCACTTGAAAGAGGAGGACCGATTGAAGGTGGTAGCGCTCATTGCAGAGTACAGCCAAGTACTCATAGAGGTTAAGGTCACTGCCCAGTCTGCAGAAGCCACATATGATACATGCATGGACAGAGATAAGGTGGCGAGCTCCTTGGTCACCACACTTGAAGAAGAGCTAAAAGAGTTCCAAGAAAATAACAAGGGGAACAGGGTGGAGAGAGACAGGGTCCTGGATGAAGTAGAGAAGAAATCAGAGGCAATTGAAGCTTTAAGGAGCTCAATTAAGGCCCGGCTAAAGGAATTATACCCCTCGATCACTAGAAGGATGGATAAACTTGAGGACCTAGGAAAAGAGATGGAGCAGATTGTGGATGTTTTGGGCACCCAGGGAGTTGGCCTAAGTTTTGATGAAGTGAGCACCCTGGTGGGAGACCTCTACTCAGAAGGCACAGGGTGAGGTCGGAGTATGGAATAAGCTAGAGGCAGACCTCTGGAAAGATTTTCCTAGCTTGTTGAGTTGATGCTCCCCCCCATTCTTCATTCTTTTTCCTGATTCTTTCATTCCTTATTATTTTTGTAAAGTGTAAGAAGATTCATTGGTTCCCTAGATAGCATGCATCTTGGTCAAGTGAAATGTTTCCAAGGACAGAGAATAGGTGTAGTGTGGGGTGATGTTGGACCCCTGTAATCTTAACCAAGTATGAAGGCGCGTGGGCATGCAGGGTCCCAGTTATGAAAAGGCATGCAAGGAAAAAGTGCACTGAGAGAAAGGATTAGGGAATAACATAGCATGCGCGATGCATGAAAGGAGGCTCAGGACTTAGTCAATTTGAGTGCCCAAGGCAGAATACGTGAAAAGCGTGATTGAGTTGCATGTGGATAAGATGTCAGCCTAGCGATAGGCTGGCCCAGGAAAGAGCATGCCCCGGATGGAATCTTCTAGAAGAACATCATGAGGTAAAGTGGAAAGCTCAGGCCTGAAGAAGCATGCTTGCATGGACCACATTTGACACTTGGCACCAGATCTGAGGACGCTGGAAGGTGAGTTGGCAGTGTAGGAAAATTATAAATACAAGTGCCTGTGGAGTAAAAGATATATCAAGAAGTACGAGGTATAGCGGGTTAGAGAGTGAGCGGAGCTCTGCAGAATTACTATGAGTGGATATTTGTATTCAGGAAAGAATGTACTAAGCATGGAGTTGTAATTTTTCTTTTTCTGTTAGCTTAGTTACATATGTCCAGTGATATGCATGACTGTGGTCTACTCTCTGTGACACTCTGTAATGAATCAATGAATATAATGAGGTTACCTGATATAAATAGACATGGATATCAATGGTTTTAATGCACTTTTCTCTCATATGAGTTCTCTTTCCTTTCATGCTATGTATGAATGCTTGTATAATTCTTTCTGTCATAATGCATGTTCTAGGTTCTATTAAAGTACTCAGTCTAAGGTGACTGCAAGGATCTAGAGGCCGTTCTGAGCCCTATGGTCCTTGTATGTTTCAACCTCCCTCATTAAAACTCTTACACTAATCATAATTGATGCTTCCCACTAAACTCACATAAAAGAGAGACTCGGTACCCGTGCATGCCTCGGGTGAGCGCTCAGCTTCTGTTGGGTGATAGGCCAGTGTGCATGGGGTTCCTTCCTTTTATGATAGGAGTAAAAATGACTACAAGTGCCTGAATCAATTATATAGGATACAATGTATGGGCCCATCCAATTGACTTTGAATTTCCCAAGATGGCACAGAAACATGGAATCATACAATAGAACCATCTGCCCAACCTCAAACTTTTTGTTCTTGATGTGTCTACCATGTCATGCCTTCTACCTATCTTTTTCTATTTTCTGACTCCAGTGAACAATAGCCCACCTCTCATCTAACTTCATAAACCTATCAATCCTCTCCTAAAGCACTTTTTCATTATATAATCCTCCTACACACACTATACATAGTGAAGGTAACATGAATTCAATAGGTAACACCACTTCTGCGCCAAACACCAATTGAAAATGTGTGGCCTTGTTCATTATTTTATAAATAGTCCAGTATGACCATAACACAACAGAAACTTTATCATCCCAATCCCTTCTTCCTACATCACAAATTTTTGTCCCCATGTGACTCAGTGTCTTGTTAAATGCCTCAGCGGTTCCATTAGCTTGGGGTGATAAAGGGTAGTCTTGTGGTGGGCTACCATAAATCCTACCAATAAAATCCTAACTATCTCATTCAAGAAATGAGTACCCCTTTCACTTGTTAAACTCAACAGACATCTATATCTGTTGATTATATTTTCCCAAAGGAACCTAGTTGTTGTCATCGTTATGCAATCCCTTGTAGGTGCCAATTTTTCCCACCTTGTAAGATAATTTGTGCATGTGATGATAAAGTGCGAACATGGGGAAATAGGGCCTATGAAGTCAATTTCTAATTTCTCGCATGGTTCTACACTGGAAATTGGTCTTAATGACATTTCATCTATTTTCCCTAGTTTACCAAGGTGCTGCCAGTGATCACAGGCCTTGCAATACTCGATACAATCTTTGTAAATTGTTTCCCACCAAAAACCAACTAGAATGATATTATGTGTGGTTGCATTCCCTGCATAGTGTCCTCTTATAATTCCACCGTGTGCTTCCTCCATGATTGTAACGTGTTCATGGTCTAACATGCACAGGTGCAAAACCTCATCGTAACCTAGCTTGTATTAGTCTCCACTAATTAACATGTAGGGCACGACGCGTGTGGATAATTGTTTCCTTTCCAAATTATTAATTCCCTCTGGTGCCACACCTATTTTGAGAAACACAACAATATCTTCCAAGTCAAAGGGTTTGTGTCACAATCTAAATAGTTTTGCATCTGGAATTGTATCCTTGATACTCTGCACATCCTCCCCTGATTTAATCCTCGATAAATGGTCAGGTCCCAAATTACTCTTACCATGTTTCACAACAACCGTAAACTCATATTCTTGAAACAACAGGACCCACCAGCATATGTGCCCTTGTAAAATGAGTTTGTTTACCAAGTACTTCAGTGTCATGTGGTTCATGTAGAATATAAAGGGTGTTGCCAAAAGATACTACCTGAATTTGTGCAGTGTGTAGATCATTGACAATACTTCACGCTCAGTAGTAGTATAGTTCTACTTTGCTAGTGTCAAAATTCTACTAGAAAAACACGTGGGGTGGTCAACAATTCCTTCTCTAGGTTGTGCTAGGATTTCCCCAATCATCATCCCTGAAGCATTTACATGTACATGGAATGGCTTATCCCAAGAAAGAAATCGTAATATGGTGTAGTGATAAGCTTATTCTTTAATGTATCAAATTTCATTTGATGCGCCTCTCCCTAGTGAAATGCACTTTTATGTTTCAGCAACTCTTCCAATCGCGCGGTGATCTTGGCATACCCCTTAATAAATTTTCGGTAATACCCTGTATGCCCAAGGAATTTGCACATTGTGCTATGGCTAGTAGGTTCCCCCAATCCCACAATAACGGATACTTTGGTAGGATCCACCAGCAAGCCTTCCTTACATATGATATGCCCCAAAAGGGTTCCAAATGGAGTAGCAAAAACATATTTCTTAATGTTAAGGGATATCCTCAACTACCAACATCTTTCAAATATCAGCCTCAAATTGTCACAATGGTCCCTTACTAATCCATATATCATCCAATCATCAAGGTAGACTTGAAGAAACCTATGGATGAAGTCTCTAAATGCCTGTACCACAATACATGAAAACATAGCAGGCACATTCTTCAGTGAAAAATGCATGACTGTGTAGGCAAAGCTTCCCCATTCAGTGGTGAAAGTTGTCTTTTCTTGGTCCTCCTTTGCAATTCTAACCTGATGATATCCCAAGAAGCAATATGTAAATGAAAAGATCTCGTGCCTAACTACTCCTTCCAGGATCTCCTCGATGAAAGGGGTTAGAAAGGGATCAATGACACATGTCACATTAAAATCCCTGTAATCAACATAGATTCTCATCTTCCCATCCTTTTTAATGCTTATGACCATCAGAATTATCCATTCTAACTCCTCAACGGCCTCAATGATGCCTGATGTAATCATTTTGTCAACCTACTCCTTGAATTTGATGCAAATATTCATATTCATTCAATAAGGTTTCTTCCAAATTGGGCATGCACCTTCCTTTAACTTGATTTTCATTTCCCCCAAGGAGTGGTGAACTCCTTTAAGCTCATGGTACCCATGCGGAAACAAATCCTGAAATTCATGCAACAGATATATGATCTTTGAAACCTCCTTTTCTGTCCAATAATCTCCAATAGTAGCCTCCTTATGTTCAATCTTCAAACCAATGTTAACCTTCTTGGTTTTCAGGGGTTCATGGTAGGTGCGTGCTTACTCATCAGCACTATCCAGACCTTCGCGCCTACCCATAGTATAGTTAACATCCATATTTTCCGCCTCTTCACCATTGATCACATAGACCAATTTTCCTTTCTCTTTTTTGGTGCATGCACGCTCAAGTTATATCTCCTCTAATCTTCACCCAATAATTTCAATATTCTATCCTCTGTCATGGAACTATCTCCCATAGTTAGGTGCTTAACAACTTGTAATGCCTCATCCACCAATGGCTTAGTACTATGATATTCAAAATATTGAAGGAGGTCATTCGTCAACTCCTACCAGTTTCCTATCTGACAGCGCATATCTGAGTGAATGTACCATGCATGTACTTAGCCTTGTAAGGTGGAGTACAACTTATGCACCCATAAATATGGTGGCAAGGCTTCGTCACCTTCCATCAAGGCCCTCTCACATGCTTGGACGTGAAATGAAGCGGGTTCCTTCCCATGATAATCTTATATGATGGTAGGTGCATTACTCTGGGAAAACCTAACAAAGAACATGATTCTCACTTCATGCCAATCTAGAAGGTTATCACGATGAGTCACCCACCAACATGTTGCGGTCTCAAGCAAGGTATAACTAAGCATCCTTCTCCTTTTGATCTCACATCTCCATTGGGTCTCAATTTCTTGCCGGAAACATCAGGGTTGGCTCCCCCAGAATAACTTGGTAACTTCTTTCCTCCTAGGTGCTTGACTGAGTGTGCCTTTATTACTCTCATCACAGAGCCTCTTAATTTCCTTCTGACCAACTCATATTTCTCATGCACCCAATTTTCACATACCACACTAGTTGTATCACTTATATATTGAGTGTCTTCCCACTGAATAATGCCCTCCTTTGTCAGTTGCACAAATTTAGGGCCCCAGATAATGTGCACGTAAATTCTATCTAGGTCTTCTTCTCATAAAGGTTCAATATAGGGTGTTGACTTCCCATCTGTCAGAGGAATGATAACACGTTCCTCTTTGTTCTCAAAACTTATATACCCCTTATTGAAACATAAGTCAGCATTGTTCTTATAGCACTAGGAGCACCCAAGTAACATTGGAAATTTTTCCACCTTAGCAAGCACTAAGACTTCAAAGTCTCCAGTGAACTTTGCCCCTTGAATAGTGATAATAGCATCCCTTAAAACACCAATGGGCATTGTCCATATTATTGGCCATATACAAAAAAATTGAAGATGGTTGTAATGGGGGCCTTCCCATTTGATTCAATGCATCCAGGGTGAGAACATTGAATTCCACACCCGTGTCAATCAAAATATTTCTTAGGAGCCATCCATCAACAACTACATTCAAGGTAGTCTTTTTATCATAGTTGAGGTTGTGGGGAGGAAGGTTAGCATGCAAAACCTACCTCTCGTGCTGTGCTCCAACACTTGGTATCTTATCCCTCAAATATTCTCCTAATAGAGGAAAGATATTCTCTTGGCGCAACATCTTACACACCTCTATGACATCATCTATATCTGACTAAGGGACTTCAACACTTTTCTTCTGCCCCAACTTCCTGAATTTCTCCTTTAGACATTGAATTTCCCCTTGTAGACTCTTGATTACGTCTATGGTCTTTTGATAGACTTCCTTCTGATGGGGAGGTTCTGGATACTTCCCATACATGACCTCTTCTCTTGTAATTAGTGATCTCTACTTCGGTATTTCCCTGGTATGTGTAGCCTCAGCTCACGTTGTCACTAGTACAGGTTCTAATTCTGACTCACCTGTCACCCTTGGCATCCACTACTAGTCTTATATCTTAATGTTTTCCATCCCAGTGCCCTTGTATTTTCATTTTTGTTGGATCATGTGTTCAAATAGCTTCGGGAACTCCTCACACTTGTGCTTCTTTCCACACCATGAGTATTGTAGCAGGTAAGGGCATTCACACTTATAGTGCTCCATAGACCCACAATTGTACAAAGTTCCACGCGGGAACTCACTTCTTCCGCCTCTGTGGTTGCCTCTGTAGACACCAAAATTAGATCACACTCCCCTTGGTCCCTCGACAAATAACCACCTCAAACACACTCACCTAACCATGGCCCCTTTCACCTCACTCTAATATTAATTTAATTAATTAAATTAAATAAATCCATGTCCTCACAATATTTATTATTTAAATATCCTAATTGGATAATGCCCACACCATCCACCTCACCTATACACCTCATCTATCCACCATCCACCTCACCTATACACGGACCTTGCCCTTGCCTTTTCCATTTCCATTTAGCCTCGGATCTATCACCACACCCAATTTTGATAAGTTTCCTGTACCACGACCATATCAACGTTGGTTACCCACAACCATCGCCGGTTCACCTAAATTGACATCGGTCATACCAGACCAATGTCGGTCTCTATTTTTTTACTCTCAGACTAAGAACAGAGCTTAAAACCTCCACCAAATACCCAAAACAGCCCAGAACCAGACCTTGACCAATACCAGTACTCTGACAAAGACCCTGACCTTCAAATTCAGTCATAGCTTAGCCTGTTTTGAACGAATTTTCTTATTGTAGTCGAATGAGATACCTAAATAATTTTAACTACAGTAGGATTTCCTTTATTGTTAACATTGAGTTGTTTTAAATAGTGGATTGACAGCCGTATAGGGAGTATCACACTTTTTGGATCTAGCACACACTAGGAAATCCATTGCATATATTGTTTAACTTTTATTTGGTGGTCTTGTTTTCTATTTCAGGTAGTTCCTCCAAGCTAAAAGGAAGCTCTCACAATCAGCTATGGATCAAGAATTCATGCGTGCACAACAACCTTTAACCAACATTTTAACAGGTATTCCTCCTAGCCCTTTACCCGTATCTATTTCGTCAACATTCAAAGAAATGCTCTAGAATCAGGTGAAACATTTTGGCACACCCGATGGGACCCATTCAGGGTTCTTTGCATTTCTTCATTTCTAGGTGAAAATTTACATGTTTGTTTCCTTTCAAAAAGGTTCTCACATTAAAATTTCTCCCCTGGAATCTTCTTTTCATCTATTGTCTAAAATCAATCATATTTTCTTGCTTTAAAACGAACATTTCTTCCCTTTCATTAGTATCGCATTAGTGAAAGAGCATCCCTTCTCCTGTTCATCTTTTTGTGTCATCGAATTCGATATTTCAATTTGGGTTTAAAAAGCATTTCATTCCATTATGTTTTTCTGCATTAGCTCACATTAACTGAGGGCAACCTATATTCTGGAAGTCATTCCCACCTAATGGTTGACAAACGAATTGTAGAAAGCACACTTTCTCTCTCTCTCTGAGTATTACCAAACTACACAAATTCAAAAATATACACATTCTTAAACAACATCTTTCCTGGGAATGCCTGTCAACCATCGCACTAATCATAGGATTGGCAGTTACTCCCCAGCTCGCTACTTCTGTCAAGTCATACTTCAGAGGAAGGCCCACCCCTACCATAACATACCTGAAACCTCTCCTTGTAGATATCCTTCTTCATAGGAAGCCATCCTCACCAAAAATTCTATTCTAAAGTTCATGAGTCGGTCCTTAATAGCATAAGCTGAACAAACATAATAGAAAAATCACTCTTAGGATCATATTTTTCTTAGTGTTTATGTTTGGCTTGTGTTTTGAGGTGAGAGGACACGTTCTTGATTTTCTTATTTCCCCTAGCATGCTCCTCATCATAGTTGGTGTATTTTGGCTTCATGTGAGTGTACCTGGACCCTATTTTCATCATTCTCAGAATTCTGGGTTTGATTCCATATCTAATTTTAACTCACAACCACGTTTTCTTCATCATTGTTTCAATTTCACAGTAACCGGTGTCGGTCTAGCGACTGTCATCGGTTACCCTCTGACCGTCATCGATTTTACCCAACCAGCGTCAGTTTACTATTCTTTTGGTTAACCTAATCAAAAGGACACATGCTTCACCTTCTTTGTTGTTCAGAGTCTCTATCATTCTCATCATATTCACTGTCTAGGTAAATTCCATCAGCATCTTGTCTACTTGGCAAATTATTAGCCTTTTTACCTTGTTTTGACAAACTGTCCATTTTCTACAGTGACTGACCGTGGTTACCTGTGACCGGCATCAGTTTACCCTAACCGGCATCGGTTAGCCTATTCAAATTTCCAACTAACATTTTATACCTAATCCACCTACCGTTGTTTGTTTCTCCTATCTCTGTTGTATTTCTGTGTCATTTATAAAAATCAATCCTACCACATCAATACTTGTTCACATGGTGCTGACGCGTGGCCAAGAAAATTCCCTCATATTCCATGTCAGTTGTCAACCACTCCCACCTAGTCCTTCACCGCCTTCTATTTTATCACCTGTGGATCATACCCAACCTATCACTATCACCATAGGGGACGAGGAGTTTACACGACTCCTTGACCAAAACCCTGTCACCTTGCAGTTTTATCTTTCCCACTCGTCCACTTGAGATGCCTCGAGTCAGGTGATATACGACATGCCCATATCTATCCCCCTGACTCTAGTTCCTACTTTTGCATCAACCCCCTCTGGCTTTGTACTACCCGCATCTACCTTGCCCCCATTGTTTCACAACTAGACCCTATACCTATTATGACGGCCACATCTATTGCACCCGCCACATCCACTATACCTTTGCCAACCACCTAGAACATAACCTCATTCACACCTATTCTCTCACATATACCCATAGCTACACAACCACCCCCGGTGTCGGTGACCCCTACCCCTTTTCAAAACATTGTCCTTTCTATTCCATAGTCCTTAGCCCCCATTACTACTAGGGTCACCACAACCCTTCCACCTCCATATACGTACTATCAGCAACCTCTTGTTTCATCTATCATTCACTTTGGGTACGTACCCCCTATCTCACTCCCTCCTTCTCAATCTACTTATATGGTAGCGCCATACACTGGAATGCCACCCCCATCATATGCCCAACACCAACCTCTTTACGCTATAGGAGGTATCCAGCCATCACAACCTACTAAAAACCTAATCAAGTTAATGATGGACAATATACAGACACTAGAAGCATCAGTTTCTAGCACATGAAACTCTCTCACCTATGATGAGATTTGTAATGAGCCTATCCACCCATCCATTCCTATCCATCCATATCCCATGCATTGGGAAATGCCTAAATTTAACTGCTTCAACAACAAAGAAGACCCGCAACAGTATTTGTTGTCTTTCAAACATGGGTGTTATCTAATCACCCATGATGACACTTTACTTCTGAGGACCTTTCCCATGTCTCTGACCGAGCCCACATTACACTGGTATAGTGGGTTACCTAGACATTCTATCTTCTCATTAAATTAGGTAGCCCAAGCCTTCTTGGATCACTTCTCCATCAATGTTGTTAAGAAGGTTACCGTGACTGACCTCTACTCTACACGTCAATATGACAATGAATCTATCGCTGATTTTATCAATCGTTGGCGTAGCTTGATCAATCAACTCACATTCCAACTACCATAAATTGAACTCATAGAGCTCTTCACGCAGGATTTTCCTAGACATATCTCACCAACCCTGTAGGTGCTAACTTTTCAAACCTTTGATGAGGCATTCACCATGGCATGAAAGCTAGAGATTCAAGCCATCAAAGAAAAGAAAATCCAACTTTGAAATAAGAACTCGGCATTTAAGTCAAATGATACCTCTTCTTCTTCAAAACCATAGAACAATTATTCAAAAGCCAAGGGAACCACTAATGCAGTGGTACTCAAGGCCAGCCCAGATCACCCCTCAAATCAGGCTAACCCCTCATCTAATCTTTCTCTGGTCTAGACCTTTCAATTCAGATGAGAACAACGGAAATACACCCCAATTGGGGAGCCTTATTCTTCTATCTTAGAAAAGCTCATTAAATCTGGGGCCATCACCCTTCCTCCCGTAAAACCAAACATTGGTTTTGATCCAATCACCCCACACTTGTGTGGTATAAAGAGCACGAATTCTACAAATATCATCGATAAAAGGTCATAGTGACGGCAATTGCATCACTTTCAAAAACATTTTCCAAGAAATGGTCGAGAAAGGTGAGTTAACCTTAGATAATACTAATGCACCTGCCAATCAAAACCTACACATCTTTAAGAAACCATTTCCTAATTATGCCCCTTTTTCTTATCAAACTGGAGAGACCTCAACTCATGATAGCCATACCCACGAGCTCCATGTTATTTTCAGTGACACACCCATTACTTCCCAATTACCTCATATTCCTTCCATAGAGGAAATCCTAGCCCGAATTCCTCCACCTACACTTGAACCCATTTCACTTATTTCTCCACCCACAGAGGAACACCCTTCGTCTCCTCCCTCACCTGTGAAGGATCCTTTTGTTAACATTAAGACCATTTCACCTTTGGTTTCTCCACCTAGAGAGTCGTCACTCGTGGTACCCCTCTGACCCATGGAAGGCACTTGTTTATCTCCTCCACCCATAGAGGAGCACACATTTTCTCCTCCACCTATCAAATATCTAGTAGAAATGCCTTTGCCTCTAGGTAACTATTCTCCATCAGCTACCCAAGATCCTATGGACTTACTTTCGGCTCTCTTACCCACAGAAGCTGAAGCTAGCAAATTCTCCGTTTCTAAGACACATTTTACAGAAATCACCATTAGATCCTCATCAACCTCACCTACAATAGTGCCTTTCTCATGCTTATTCGATCACCTTAATTGTGTGGATAGATCCTTACTTTGGGGGTGTCTTCTACTCCCTATCTCAACACAAATGCAGATGTCACTCGCTGACACTTCCATTATCTATCTAAAAATATTTCGGTTGATTGAGCCAAACACAACCATAACTATCACAAATTCTTCCATGATACCACTCATGGCTCAACTCACACCCCTACCCATAACCCAACATGCTTCTACATCCAAACCTACACCTACATCATCTTCCTTGCCTAAACCTATTACTACCTTAGGGATCATCCCAACCACTAGCCTTACTCATCCACCCATCAAATTAGATTTCGCTACATTCTCAAAAACTAACACCAAACTTAATATAACACCCAAACAGAAGAACTAATCCCATAGATCTCATACTCCAACATCGTTGATCACACCTTCATTACCTTCACCCCTTCCGTCCATCTTAGGACCTCAACCTTCTATCCTGGTTAAGAAACCTCCACCTGTCAGTAAACTAAAAATGCAGTAGCCCATTCTTCCCTCGCATACCTCTAGCATACCCAATGCCTGACATAAATTCCACCCACACCTGCAACATCTTTACCACCCATACCTCCAATACCATCGATAACTTCTTCGCTACCTATGACACTTCACTCTCTTTCCATTACACCTCCTACACAGCCTACTGTAGACACCAAATTTGTGTCTTACGACCCCCTGTGCCCCGCATCTCATTTCGCAACCTAACCTCATCACCTAATCCTTACACAATTATTTATTAATTACCTTATAATTAATAAATCCACATCGCCATACCTACCACCTCATTTCACCACCTCATCATGACCTAGTCCTAACCCTAAACTAACCTAATTAAGACCTATAACTTAGTCTACATCCAAACCCATGACTACACCCGCACCTAAAACCAACCTCGTAATGACTTGACCAAGCCTACAACTAATCCCTCAAGAGAAAAGGAGGGAAAGTTGGCTATTTTACTAAAAATAGCCCACTTTGACCTGACCGATACCGGTTCCTACTCGACCGCCGTCGGTTACGTAACCACCATCGGTTCCTTGTAAATGACCTCCCCCAACCAAAAACAAGATGTTAGATTTTTCATTGATCTGAAGGAGGGGTCATTGGAGAAATCCAGAATTTACTTGGCTGAGCAGAGACAAGTGAAGGAAAGAGAGGAGTTTTCAGGGAAGGACATCAAGCCCAAGACATCAACTAGATAACCAGAGCCCAGTGACACTCATCCAAGCCTAGGGAGAGAGGATACCTCATCTTGGATTGTCAGACCATCCTACCTGAACCCTGCCTTCGTCATCACAGTTCTTGAACCTGTATCTTCATCAGGAACTAGTAAGTAAGTCTTATGTGTTCTTTTAATAACATTTCTTAGGTTTCTGAATCACAGTAATTACGAGTCTATTCCTGGATCTACAACCCGGAAACACCCCCCATCTAACTATCATTCCTCTACCCCTACACTACCCCAAGAACAGCTCCCATACCCTCTGAGCCTTCTCTATCACCCCGTTACCCCTCCCCAGTCATTTACTAGCCTTATAAACACCATAGTCATCTTATAGCCAACCTTTCACCAAACCCCTTTGATCACTACCCCTACCGATATCGGTTATCATCAACCGGCACCAGTGACATTGGCCGGCATCGGTCATTGTGATTCAAAACCAAGACAAACCTTTTCTTTATTGTTCTAACAAGGTAAATAAATTGTAATTAGACAATAGCTTATTTGTTAGAATTTGTGTTAATTCATATTAGCAGGGGAACTGACCACCTTCGAAAGGAAGTCTCATATTTCCTGGGCCCAAGGCAGTTCCCTCACTTATTATCTAATTAGAATCTGGTGGTCTTGTATTCTTACTTGCAGGTAGTCCTTCCCAGACAAAAAGGAGTTCTTTGCAATTGATCTGATCTCTCTCTACGGTACACGCACACCTTCTCGACATTCAACAGGTATTCCTTAGCCCTAACCCTTATCTGTTTCTTAAAGGAATGAAAGGATAGAAGCAACTCTATCCCGGGAATGGAAGCATTTCTGTGCGAAACATTTTGGCAAGCCTGGTGGGACATGATGTAGAGGGATGCAAAGTGTTGAAATCCATACTTCGTCAGTCACTTCTCTCAGATAGAAAGGTTAAGAAAGACAACTTACGAAGGGAGAGACCTTTAGCTTCAATTCCCTCTCCTATACCACATGTCCCCGCCGCACCAAGATCTATCATTATTACAACCCCACCTCTCGAAGACCATGACTTATCCATACCGTCTTCCTCCTCTCATGTTCACGAGATCAACATGATCAGTGTTGTTACTTGAGGGTAGAAAAGCAATGAGAAAGCTAAAGGAATCACACCTGCGGCCTCTCTTTCTCCGTCCACCATCTCAATCGCACCACCACCTAAAGTGGTTATTCGTGGACCTACCTACCCTGTCTCTGATGGAGTTGCCCACCGTACCATGATCAAACAGCTTCACCAATCACCTGTAAAAATGACACTGTATGATCTCATTCATACTTATGAATCTCATCGACAAGCTCTCATTGAGATCCTTCAAGGGATAGAGGTCCTACCTAATGAAACCTTTCCCGTTGCATCCATTTTAACACCCAATCACGTTGCTTCCCTCACCAAACAACCTACCGCCCCAACCACTTCTGTCTCTGTACAACAAGCCGCTGCTGTCAGTTTCTCCGAAGATGAAATTGTTGAATTTGGTGCAGAAGATCCTGACCCTGCTCTTTTCATCTCAGCTTACATTTGGGACATCTGAGTATGTCATGTTATGATTGACGGGGGCGCTAGCCTAAACATCATCTCTTCAAAATCCTTCCAACAAATGAATATCCCTTCTAGTTGCATGTGTACCAACCCCATCATGTTGCGGTCATTCAATGATGCTATTACTTCTACCTTAGGCACCGTGATCCTTAACATTCGTGTAGGACCACGTACTTTACCCGAACTCTTCTATGTCCTTGAGGGAGAGTTCTAATACAATATGTTGTTAGGCCGCCCTTGGATCCGGGCTATGGGATGTGTTCCCTCCACCTTACATAGATGCATAAAATTTGAGTACAAGGGGAAGTCCTACACCGTAAAAGTTGATCCTCCCCCCTTCAAAACCTGCAATATGTTATATCGCCCTAATGATGTGCTTGTACCAGTCAAGACACCCATTCATCCAACCCAACCATACACTTCAACCACATCTCTACCATCCACTTCAACCACACCTCTACCATCCACTTCAACCGCACCTACACCTTCAACCAATGAAACCGCCGTCACAAATACCACTTCCTTTCCCGTAGATAACATCCCAACCTCAAACCCCTTAGCAGATGTTTTTCAACGCCTTACACTGGGGGAGTATCGCCTATATAACGTTAGTTCTTTCCATACCCCACAGGAGTACGGACAGTTACATGCGCATCCTACCTACGACCGTCACGTGGGGGAGGTAATCTCTTACGGACCACCTAATTGCCGCACCAACCTAACGTATGGGGGTGTCGACGCATCCTCCGTTACCCCTGAACCTCCTCTTGGTGTGGTTCCCTTCCAATCTGATTTTCAATACTTGACAAATCGTCGTTTTGCCCTCACCTTCTTGACTCGCTGTGCTTGGAAAGGCTTTGGTTTTGGTCTTTATGAACAAGGCCGACGTACAATCATTCCCGTAACTACACGCAAGCACAATGATTGTAGTGGTCTCGGATTTCCTAAAACACTTACACCAAAGGAACCTCGTGTCAATTGTATCCTGGAAGATGACAACATCACCCCTACCGAACCATCATCACCCATTTTTCCATCGTCACCCACAGAGTCGATAGACCCTGAATCTATCCCTCCTAACTTTTTTTTTTCATAAATGCTATCTTCCTCGGTCCTCTCACTTATCAACACGATAATGAGGACCCATCTTCTCCTCCCTTTCTGTATCCAGACATGATCAAAGAGGATTCACCTTCAATTAATGTTGTTGAGTGCCAGGATAACGACTCCATCCTCACTTACCTTGGTGCGGACGACTCCTATATTCAACGCGCCTTACCGTCTGAAACTCAAACCATGTTGAATGAGTTAACTATAGAAATCAACATCCACATAAAGGAGGATCCTCACATTGTGAAGATCGGACAATCCCTTAATGCATCAGAACAAGCCGCCTTTACTACCTTTCTCCGTACCCGCAACCAAGCTTTCACTTGGTCCTACGCTGACATGCCAGGAATTGATCCTGACATTGTGGTCCATAACATTACCCTGAAACCTGATTCCAAAGCAGTCAAATAGAAACTGAGAAAAATGCATCCACGCATTTCCCTCTTGGTCAAAGAAGAGCTTCAACAACTCCTTTCTATTTCCTTCATCCTGCCTATTAACTATCCTCAATGGATTTCTAACATCGTACCTGTCACTAAAGCGATGGGGGGACTTCGGATATGTACAGATTTCTGGGACCTTAATCTCGCTTGCCCAAAGGATGACTTCCCCCTACCAAGTATTGATCAACTTGTTAATCTCACTGCCAGTCATGAGATGCTTTCTCTCATGGATGGCTTCTAGGGATACAATCAAATTTTGGTAGCCCCGGCCGATCAACATAAAACCGCCTTCGTAACTCCTTGGGGAACCTTCTGCTATCATGTAATGTCGTTTGGCCTTAAGAATGCTGGTGCGACCTATCAGCAGGCTATGACCTACATTTTTCATGACATTATGCACACTATCCTTGAAGATTATGTCAATGATCTTCTTGGCAAATCTAAACATCGCAGTGAACATCTCGATGTTTTATCCATTATTTTCGATCGCCTATTACAATATTGTGTTCGTCTTCAACCAAAGAAATGTGTATTTGGTGTTCTTTCGGGAAAACTCCTTGGTTTTATTGTCTCTTTGCATGGCATCGAGGTCGATCTAGCTAAAGTCAAAGCTATCCTAGAAATGCCCCCACCCACTAACCTCAAACAATTGCGTAGTTTACAGGGCAAACTCCAATCTATCTGGCGTTTCATCTCACAACTCTCGGATCGATGTCAACCTTTCCATCATCTCCTTAAAAAGGATATTGTCTTTCAATGGAGTGAGGAATGTCACCAAGCCTTTGAGGCTCTTAAAGCCTATCTCTTGCAGCCACCCGTGCTTATCCCACCTCAGGACGATCGCCCTTTCTACCTTTACCTTTCCGCCACCGACCACGCTGTAGGGGCCATGCTCTCACATCGTGACTCTGAGTATCAAGAACAAGCCGTTTATTATATAAGTCATACTCTCGTGGATTACAAGACTAGGTAGACACAGTAGAAAATTTGTGCCTAGCCCTATCATTCGTAGCCACCAAACTCCGACACTACCTCCTGAATAACAAAACTTTTGTCATCACCAACACGGACCCCATTCATTATATGTATGCCTAGCCTCATCTAAACCAACGCATCGCCTGATGGCTTATGCTTCTCGCTGACCTCGACCTTGACTTTGTACACCAGAAATCAATCAAAGGACAAACTATCGCAAACCAACTCACGGAAGCCCCTTTACCTGGGGAGCAATTTACCAATTTTACTTTCCCCGACGAACTCATCGCCACTCTTTCACTTAGTGAGGAGTCGTATCCAATGACCCTCTTCTTCGATGGATCCAAATGCTAGCGTGGCGGAAGGGCCGGCATTGTTCTCATTCCTCTTGACGCTAAGCCTATGCCTCTTTCATTCTGGCTCAATTTCCCCTGCACTAATAATATAGCAGAATACGAGGCCCTTGTTTTGGGTCTCTAGGTCGCGTTACACTTAGGTGTTAAATCTATTAACATTTTCGGCGACTCTCAATTGGTAGTCAATCAAGTTATGGGCATCTACCAATGTAAAAATGAGGAACTTCAAAAGTACAAACATTACGTGGATTCACTTCTGACCTTATTTACTCATTATTCTATCCAAACCATTCCCCACTCCACTAACAAATTTGTGGATACTATGGCTTGCTTAGCCTCGCAAATTCCTGCCTCACCAACTGACTCTGACATATTCGTCTTGGTCCAACAACTCTTTGCCCCATCTTACTCCACCCTGGATGTTTGTATGATAAATACTGTGTCTACTAATTTGCAGGATACCTGGTATCACCAATTTCACGACTACCTTACAACCTCTATTCTCCCACCTGACCTTACTAGTAACGGCAAACGTGTTTTTCTTAAAAGTGTTTCTCGTTATGTCGTCATGGGGGGACTCCTCTATAAATGTGTCTTTGATGGCATCCTCCTTCGATGTCTAACCGGTGCGGAGGTCACCTATACCATCCAGCAAGTCCACGACGGTATTTGTGGCGGGCATTTTAGTGGCCTGGCCATGGCCAAACGGATCCTTTGCCTAGGCTATTATTGGCCTACTCTTAATAACGACTGCTACGAATATGTTAAGCGTTGTGTTATGTGTCAGCAACATGCCAACCTTCAACATACTCCTAGCCATCCGCTACAGGTCGCACGAGATCTTTGGCCTTTCTCACAATGGGGTTTAGACCTTATTGGTGAGATTCATCTGCCCTCTTCGCAACATCACAGATGGATAATCACAGCAACCGAATATTACACAAAATGGGTGGAGGTCATTCCACTCATTTCAACCAAAAAAGAAAAAATCGTCGAATTCGTTAACCATCACATTATCTGTCGTTTTGGTGTTCCTCATCGCCTGATAACAGATAATGGTAAATATTTCAAAAATAAGTTGTTACAAGACCTTTGTAACAACTTCGGTATCAAACTTAGCTTCTCATCACCGTACTATCCACAAGCAAATGGCCAAGCTGAATCTTCTAATAAAAGCCTAACCAAAATCCTCATGAAAGTTGTTAATGATTCTGGAAGAAATTGGCATGATCACATCCCCTTTGCCCTTTGGGCTTATCGTACTAGCATTCGTACCTCCACTAATGCCACCCCATTTTCTTTGGTATATGGTACCGAGGCTGTCTTGCCTCTCGAAATACAAATACCCTCCCTAAAAATATCTCTTCAGGATATTCTCACCAATGATGATTTCTACCAAGAGCGGTTAGCCCAATTAGAGCTTCTTGATGAGCGTCGTCTTACAGCTCTTGACCACCTTCAAATCTATCAAAAATGCATCAAGTGTGCTTATGATAAGCGACTTCATGAGCATACCTTTAAGGTTGGTGATCTTGTCCTCAAAGAAAATCAACATGTAACCAAACTAGAAAAGAGCAAACGTGGAAAATTTGCTCCAAATTGGATTGGGCCTTACATTATCACTCACACTTATGGATCAGTCACTTATCGTTTAGCTTCGCTTAATGGTAAACCTGAGCCTGAGCCCCTTAATGCCTTACATCTTCGACCATTCTATCATTGAATTTAGTGTTATATCACTTCTTATCTACCTTGCACTCGTCCCTTGAGCTCATTTACCATCACATACACTTTGTTTCCTACATCTCAAAATCAAATCAAGCTCACATGGTTTGATTATCACCTCCCCTTAAAGATGTCTTCCCCTTTTTAGTCTAGTCCATGACTTCAAAGTATCAAAATGACACATTCTTAATTAAACACTTATGGGATTTTCTTGAGTCAAACTTCCTACAAAACTAGATGCTTTATGCCCAACGGACATCTAGACCTCTAAATTATACATAGACTGCTCCCTCGAAGGAAAGCTATATGCCAAACTATTGCTACTATTATATATAGATTGCTCCCCTGAAGGACAGCTATACACAAATGCCGCATCTGCTACTATAAATAGACTACTCCCTTAAAGGACAGCTATATACAGTCAGCCTTTATTAGAAGCTTCTCGTATCGATCAGCTTCATGAAGACCTCAAGAGTAAAAAAATACATATCCCTTGTAGACTTCCCACATCGATCAGTATATATTCAGCAAAATAAAATCCGCAGTCAAAAGCACTTTTGAGTCATGGACTTGTCTATTTAGGTTTGGTTCTCTTTCGTCAGGATACTCACTTTATAACAAGTTCTCTGCACCTCAGCTCCACCATCCACCTCACCTCACCATTTTTTTAAACAACAAAACTCAAGGGATGTGACGTAATACCCGATATATTGTGATTATACAACTCTTTTCACCTATCGACTTCTCGTCTATGTAAGGTACCTAGGGGTTCAAGCTCATTCACGTTATTATGTGGTTTGTTTGGCTCTTTTCAACTACGGAACACTTTTCCCTCTTTTACCCAAATCTAGGATTATGTGTTGACCTTAATCAGGATACAGTTCCCTACCACTTGGGTAGGCTAACTTTCACTTCACCTATACCTATACCAACATCGCCAATTCCTTACCAACACCAACAACATTACCCTACAAATATCAATATTTTTACCAACCAACAAATTTCCTAACCATACCTAAATTGCCTGAATTCACCTCTCCCTGGTCCATCCTACCTGAACCCAAGGCCACAACCAACCATTTGGCCTAACCCAAGGCCGCAACCAACCATTTGGCCCTACCCAAGGCCGCAACCAACCATTTGGCCCGACCCAAGGCCGCAACCAACCATTTGGCCCGACCTAAGGCCGCAACCAACCAATCAGGCCCGCCCAAGGCCGCAACCAACCAATCTGACCCAACCCAAGGCTGTAACCAACCATTTGGCCCGACCCATGGCCCTCACTAATCAATCAGCCCGACCCAAGGCCACACCACTCAAATACCTCACCCAAAACCAACCCATCATGTAGCTTTTTGTTCAATCAAGCTCACATGTTCGTGTTTTAGCATGATTAGGGTACTTGACTTGATCAGTCGACCAACTTTTCCTAGACCGAGACCGTGACATTTATCTCAACCAAACCAACCATTTGGTACTGCTGAACATGCCTAAACGTTCCTGTACCTTATCCGTTATATCCCTTGGATCTACTTCCTATGCCTTGGATACCAAGATTATATCACCCTTGTTTGGATAAACTATCGACCTTTGCCTATGAATTGCTTGTTTGCTCTTCAAATCATGTACCCTAGTCGCACTACTGCATTTCAACATGCGTGTGCTTCTTTGGACCTACCCCACCATCTCACCATCATCTCAACACCATTTACCCTTTATCAACCCTATCCCTGATTTCACGCTACCTCAATCTGTGATAGATTTGAGGGGGATTACCTATACCCTTAACAGGGGTAACCACTTCTTATTATTGTCCGTGCAGCTTTACAAGACAAGCTACACGACAACAAGGGGCTAATGTAGACAAAAAATTTGTGTCTTACGATCCCCTGTGCCCCGCATCTCATTTCGCAACCTAACCTCATCACCTAAACCTTACACAATTATTTATTAATTACCTTATAATTAATAAATCCACATCGCCATACCTACCACCTCATTTCACCCACCTCATCATGACCTAGTCCTAACCCTAAACTAACCTAAATTAAGACCTATAACTTGTCTACATCCACACCCATGACTAAATGACTCCTCACCTGCACCTAAAACCAACCTCGTAATGACTTGACCAAGCCCGCAACTAATCCCTCGGGAGAAAAGGAGGGAAAGTTGGCTATTTTACTAAAAATAGCCCACTTTGACCTGACCGATACCGGTTCCTACTCGACCGCCATCGGTTACGTAACCGCCATCGGTTCCCTGTAAATGACCTCCCCCAACCAAAAACAAGAGGTTGGATTTTTCATTGATCTGAAGGAGGGGTCATTGGAGAAATCTAGAATTTACTTGGCTAAGCAGAGACAAGTGAAGGAAAGAGAGGAGTTTGCAGGGAAGGACATCAAGCCCAAGACTGCAACTGGATAACCAGAGCCCAGTGACACTCATCCAAGCCTGGGGAGAGAGGATACCTCATCTTGGATTGTCAGACCATCCTACCTGAACCCTTCCTTCGTCATCACAGTTCTTGAACCTGTATCTTCATCAGGAACTAGTAAGTAAGTCTTATGCGTTCTTTTAATAACATTTCTTGGGTTTCTGAATCACAGTAATTACGAGTCTATTCCTGGATCTACAACTCGGAAACACCCCCCATCTAACTATCATTCCTCTACCCCTACACTGCCCCAAGAATAGCTCCCATACCCTCTGAGCCTTCTCTATCACCCCGTTACCCCTCCCCAGTCATTTACTAGCCTTATAAACACCATAGTCATCTTATAGCCAACCTTTCACCAAACCCCTTTAATCACTACCCCTACCGATATCGGTTATCATCAACCGGCACCGGTGACATTGGCCGGCATCGGTCATTGTGATTCAAAACCAAGACCAGCCTTTTCTCTATTGTTCTAACAAGGTAAATAAATTGTAATTGGACAATAGCTTATTTGTTAGAATTTATGTTAATTCATATTAGCAGGGGAACTGACCACCTTCAAAAGGAAGTCTCATATTTCCTGGGCCCAAGGCAGTTACCTCACTTATTATCTAATTAGAATCTGGTGGTCTTGTATTCTTACTTGCAGGTAGTCCTTCCCAGACAAAAAGGAGTTCTTTGTAATCGATATGATCTCTCTCTACGGTACGCGTACACCTTCTCGACATTTAACAGGTATTCCTCCTAGCCCTAACCCTTATCTTTTTCTCAAAGGAATGAAAGGATAGAAGCAACTCTATCCTGGGAACGGAAGCATTTCTGTGCGAAACACCTACGTCATCTACCTTCACAGCACCTTGATTATTCCTGTGGGTAACTCACCCTCTTCCACAATCCACTTTTCCCTCTAGATCTCATACGCCCGTATCACCTTTACCCAAGAAGGTGCAACCTAAAGAAAAAAAATTTCTACCCTCCTATAAGGTAGTCAAACCAACCACACACTCTCTTTCCAGTTCATCTAACATACCCCTACCCAAGAAAACACGACCAACACTTAAGAAACTGTAGCTTGATCCACTCCCCCTCTTGCAAAGACCCTTCCTATACATTTAGCCACACCTACACCCAAACCCACCTTTACCTCCTATTGTGATTCACTAATGGGATCCTATACCAAAATCTTAACCAACCTCCTTGAAACTTTTGTCATCACATTACCACCTCTCAGGAATTATGACCCACTCAAACCCAAACCAAATGGGTTTAATGACACCAAAATTTGTGCCTACCATCATGTGTTAGGGTACGATGTAGAGAAATGTAAGGCTTTGAAAACTGTTCTTATCCACATATGTCCTCCTGAAGAAAACTTTAACGATGATGACCTTCTCGATGAGGACCCCATTTCACCAGGACCCATTCCCACAGTTCTTCCCTCATTGCCTACTCAACAACCAAGACCTCCACCCACACAACTCTTAGAGCCACCCCCAAGATTTGAAATTAACATGGTTTGCATCAGAGAACTAGCCAAACCTCCACCTAAATGTCAGTGTGTACATCTCATTTCACAAGGTTCCTTCCCACCTCTTGGATTTTTCCCTTTTTTTCGTTATACCTTTCATGGTTCACCTACTTCACCTACCTCCCCGCCTCAAATCATCATGATCCACCTTGCTACTCATGCTCAGAAGGATAAAGGCAAGGAAAAGGAAATCAACCCACCAACCAACCCTATACCCAACATACCATCTGCACCCACACCTAAAATCACTATACGCGGCCCCACATATCCTATTTATAATGGGGTTACAAATTACGTGATGCTCAAACAATTACACCAATCTTCCCTCAAAATGTCCCTATATGACCTCATCCAAACCTCTAAATCCCATCGTCAAGCTCTCATGGAGGTTCTTCAGTCTATTTAGGTCTTACCCAATGGCCCTACACCCATGGCCTCCATTTTTACACCCCATCATGTAGCCTCTCTCACCAAATTACCACCTTCATCTAAACCTCCACCTACTCACCAAGTGGTCGCCCTCAGCTTCTCAGATGAAGAGATCGCACTGCTCCAAACTAATGACCCAAATCCAGCTCTCTTCATCTCTATCCACATTGATGATATATGTGTACGATAGGTTATGATCGATGGGGGTGCTAGCATTAATATCATCTCCTCCCATAAATTCACCCAAATGTGCATACCCGACAATTGCATGCATAAACATCTCATCATGTTGTGTTCATTCAATGACACTATCACCTCTACACTTGGCACTGTCATCCTCCATGTTCGCATGGGCCCCCGTACTATTCCAGAGTTATTTTACATCTTAGAGGGGGAATTTCAATATAACATGTTGCTTGGTAGACCCTGGATTCGTGTCATGGGTTGTGTTCCTTCCACTTTGCATCATTGTGTAAAGTTTGAGCATGATGGACACACCTATACCATTCTAGCTAACCCATCACCTTTCAAAAATTTCAACATGCTTTACCAACCCAATGACATGCTTATACCCATTAAAGTGTCTATCTCCATGACCACTGCCTCTTAGCCTACACCTCCACTCCCTTGTCACGCTTACTCACACGCACCTACTCACTCCCTTCTTACTATTGCTAAGAGCCGGAAAACAGCTCAAAACCTCCCAATAATTGGCTCAATGTAGAGTTCAAGGCTCTTGCACGTCATCTATCCAAACTAACCCCATATAGACCACCACTCCCTTAGAGGCATTTTTCAACCTCGCCTCTAGGGAGTAGGGTGGTGACCATATAGTGTCAACACATTCCTTACTCCAAAGAGTACAGACGGTTTTACCAAGGACCTCGCTATGATCAAGTTTATAGGAGAGGCCTATTTTGGTCTCCCACTTCGTACCATCTTACCTATGGGGGACTTAATACTACCCATTAACCCCTACACCACAATCACCAAACCCCGACCATTTCTGACGACCTCTAGTCACTCACCAATCCCGTTTTTTGCCCACCCCTCCGCACCGATGGCAATGGAAGGGTTGGTTTTTGCGTTACGAGCAAGGCTGCCATACTGATATCCATGTCCTACCCGCAAACCTAACGACTGTAGGGGTACTCGCTTTGCGTGAACACTACCAAGAAGGGCGTATTGCACTCATTGAGGGGACGAAGGCCCTCGCACATTCTTCACCACTCCGCCTTCGGTACCCCCTCACCAACAGCGTCAATGGGTCCAAAATCATTCTACAAAAAAAATTCTCTAAAACCCTTTCCGTACTAGGGCCTCTGACTTCCTCGTCAACGCAGAGGGGAGGATCCTTCATCTCTACATTCCGTATGCCTGTGTGAATGATCAATGATGATACACCTTTTGATTCACATTCATTAATGTCAAGATAGATGAATCATGACTCACTACCTTGGTTGCTCAAAGACTCATATATTCATAGGTCGTTACCATATGAGAGGCAAACCCATTGAACAAATGACTATCGAAGCACATTCCTCTCAGGAGGACCCGCACATTCTAAAGGATGGTCAATCTTTGAGGCGGTGAACAAGCGGCCATCCTTTCATTTTCAAAAACCATAACTATGCTTTCACTTGTCTTACGACAAACATGCTTGGTATTGACCCCACCATTAGTTACACCATATCGTACATTTCACGATGCCACCCATAAAAAAAAGATGAGGAAAATGCACACTCGAAATTTCTCTTCTGGTAAAGAGAAACTTTACGCACTTCCTTTCGGTTTAATTTTGATGAACCCCATTGAATTATCCCTGTACTGTTTCCGACATTTCCCTGTCAAGCACTAAGGCGACATGGGGACTTTGCATTACACATATTACATGAGGCCTCAACTAGACTTTCCTGAAAGATTGAAGACTTTCCTACTGGTATTGCCAAAAGAAGGGTTGACCTTACCGCTAGGCAAGAGATGTTACTCGTCACTATGGACGGGCTTGGGTTATAACCATATCTTGCTTAGCCCCAGAGGATCCCCCCGAAAACTACGTTTTCACCACTTGGGGGCCTTCGACAAGTTCATGCCTTCAGCCTTAAAACGATGGTGCCACAATCAGAGGGCTAGGACTAAATTCTTACATGACATAAGGATTGGAATTGAAGATTACGTTGCGATCTCTTGCCAATATTAAATTGCCAGTCGAGCCCTCACCATCTCAAAAAACCATCTTTGACACTCATTAATATCGCATTCACCTTCAGCGCAAAAGTGTGGTCTGTGCAGTTCTCGTAGGGAAATCTCTTGGGATTTACGCATTCTCCCCCCCTTTACATGGATAGAGATTACCCTGTTAAAGTCAAGGCCATTTTGATTGCCTCCCCCTAATCTTCGGCAACTCGTAGCCCCTGCAAGTAAGTTCGCAGTCTATTCATCGTTTCACATTCGCAAAATTTGTTTGATCAAGTGTCAAACCATTTCATAATCTTCTCAAGAAGGATGTTCTTTAAATGGGGATGTTGTGAATTACACAACTCTTTTCGGCACTCCCTCCCTTAAAACAAGAACCTCTCTAACCCACCGTTACTCATTCCACTAAAGATGATTAACCCCTTCGACTTGAATCTTATATCGATCATCCTGCGGGGCCAAGCTCACTCATCGCAAGGAATTAACACAGGAGGCACGTGTTTATTAGATAAGCCATATCTTTTAGATACGACATGATAACCCTTGATACACCATGCAAAAAAAAAGTATTAGCCGTAGTTTCATGGCCACAAAACTCCACCATTATGTGCTTCAACCCACAAAACCTATGTCGTGACCAACATGACCCTTAAACTTATGTCTGCCAACCTTACCAAAATCAATGTTGCCACATGTGGCTGATGATTTTGGCCAACCTCAACCTCGAATTCATCCATCAAAATTCCATCAAGGGCCAGCTTTGCACTGGACATTGGCGACGCCGCACCTATTTTTAGGGATCAACCTTATAATTTTAACTTTCCAGATGACGTCATGTTACCCGTTCCCTGGACGAACCGCTTCAATGACCACTCTCTTTAATGGTCGAAGTGTCCAACTTGGGGGTGGGGGATGGTGGGCTCCTCATTCCACTTGTGGTGAACATGCCTTGTGTTCTTTCAACTCAATTTTGATGTTACAAAAAAAAAATATGCCAAATACAAAGCACTTATCTTAGTCTCTAGTCCCTAATGCCTTCGATGGAAGTAATCAACTATTTGTGATTCTCACATTGGTCCTCACCAGTCAATGGATCTAACCGTTTCGTAATGAGATACTTCAAAAGTATAGAATATAGCCCAGTGTGGACTACTTTGACACCTATTGAGGTTAGACTGCCAACCATCCTCGAACTCTTAACACCAAAAAATTAATATACAGGGCCGCTGGCTTCTCAAATACACGCTTTCACCACCGACTCTAAAATCTTTGTCACCATACAAAGCCATCAATCCCCTCTTATTTACCATGTGAAGTTACTCCATCGGGAATGGAAGTTACTACTACGAACCGCCGAGTGACCTTTGGTATAAATATACTTAGGGACTATCTTTCCCTCTCCATTTGCCTCCCGACCTCACTTTTAATGGAAAATGTACCTTTCTTACAAGGGTCTCCATTACCTCACTCATGGGTGGCCTCCTTAAAGTGTGGATTTGATGTAATTATCTTACGGTGCCTTACGAGTTTTGAAATTCATCCAATATACCCTTAAGGAAGTTCAGGGAGGATAGGTGGAGGGTACTTCACTGGTTCTTGTTGTTGTTAAGCATTATTCTTGTCCTTAGGCTATACTAGTTGACCTCAACCATGTTGTTGTAAATACATTCATGCATTGGTAAAATGCCAACAAACATGGCAACTCATCATACACCTAGCTCATGCCTTACAGGTCGCGCGTTGACCTTGGCCTTTTCTCAATGGGGTTTGGATCTTGCCAAAGAATTGCATCCCCATTCTGCACCAACATCAATGGATCTTACCGCTACGGAATAGACACCAAATGGGTTGAGCCATACTATCATATCCACAAAATCTAAGAAGGAAAAATGTGATCATCAATCTCACGTCGTTTTGCTTGGTGTCCAAACGAACTCGCTCATTCAAATCTGCAACCAATTTCAAAAAAAAACCTGACCGAAACTTTGCGCTGCCTAGGCATTCGATCAGTTTCTTGTTACCTTATTTACCCACAAAAACAGGCCAAGCCCAATCACTAATAACACCCTACAAAAATTCCTTGACAGTTGGTTAACGATACTGGGCAAGACACTGGGGCATACACCACATTCTTTTTCCCTATGGTCATACCGAACTAGTATTTGCATTCCACTAATGCACAAATTTTATCTTGTTACGGTACAGCGGTGTTCTACTCTCAAAGCCAGATTCCGCACTCCACATTTCTCTCCATGACATGCTCAAGACCTTCGGCCCGCTTTAGTACAACTTCGGTTATTAAACGGGGGTAATGTCATTCTTAACGCTCTTGACCATCGGCAAGTGTTACCAAAAATGTATCAAAAATGTGCTATGCCATACAGTCCCTGCATGCACCTGCAAGGAGGTGACTCACATCAGACGAAAATCAACATGTAACCAACAGACCAGTAAAAACGTAAGGGCGAAGGCAAAAAATAATTTCTCCTAATTGGCTTGGACCAGTACATAGGGGACTCATCCATAGTCAGGGTGCTTATAGTTATCTTACTAGACGGTAAACCCGAACATGAGGCCCCTTAATGCCTTGAATATTCGACCATTTATTAGTCTACCTACCTCTACCTCTTGCCTGCTCGTCCTTGAGGCTATCCATTTCTATGCCATTCACCAAGATTTATTTAAACCCGAATCATGTGCGTACTCCGTTCACTTTTATCTTCTCTTAAATTGTGGTGTACCATGCACTGCACATGGCATGTTTATGGCTACTTCGTTCACTTTAGATGAAGTCCCATGGGCGTTTCCCTTGCTTTCTGAACCAAATATGAGTCTTCACCCTTAGTCTTCCATGACTTAAATTCCTTATGGATTCAAATATGGAGTTTAACTTCTAATAAAAATATGCCTCCTCAAAAGGAATCTTTCTTCTACATCGCTGCTTAAATAGACTACTCCCTCGGAGGATAGCTATGCTTACCTAGCCGATAGTATTCCCAAAGAGCTACCGCGAGAAAGAGACTCTAAAGCTGCAATGCATCGGATCAGCGTTCGCGAATGACACTCAAGGATTGACAGGTATTCCTTGTCAATAAGACTTACCTCTTTGATCAGTTACCTCAAACAAGTCAAATCAAAACAAAAATTATCATGGCCTTTCCCATCATGATCTTGGATCTTCTTGCCAAAAAGGCATGCTCTACAAGCCATACACATTAAAAACTAATCACTTTTTACCTCTCACCATTTACATTTTCAATTCTACGCCGCCAAGGGACCTCCTAGAGCAAACGGAACTGACATTTGGTGATCATGTGACCTACTCTTCACCTTTAGAATCACTCATGCAAGTCTTTGGGTTTCTTTCCGTTCATCAACTATCTAAGGTAGGACCATCAGTTATGATACTTAACAATTAGGTGGATTTTTTGCTCCTCTTCTCTTTTAACTTCTTCTTATGTATTGATTACCTGCGACACACTCCCTAGGGACTAGATCCTGTGCGGCCCGCTTATTTGGTAATTTCCTTTTTCCCCACAATCACTCAAAATCACCCATACCCAGTTCCCCAATCACCAGTTAGTCTAAAACTAGACTCATATGATAAGCTACCAACCCAATACTCGTACCTCCTCGCATTATTCCCTCGCTTATGGGAGAAACTTACATCGGCTGCCGGGTCCTCTTGCCACAGACTAGGTAGGTAGCACTCCGAGGGCATGGGCGTTGAGAGGGTAGCTCAACCACTCTTACCCTTAAAAAAATCACCTTTCATTGTCCTCAAGCCAGTCTACCCTAGATGTTATTTCCTTTTTATATCATAATTGGAAATTAAAACAAAAAAACCAACCTATTGCTTCACATTTTTGATCATCATCATTCAATTAGATTCCTTATGTCTACCAATTGCTGACCATATCATGCATTGGTACTATTAAAATATATCAAATGCGACGACACATTCATCATTAATAAAAATTCATGAATACCGACTCAACTCATTTCAACTCAATCCATGCCTAACCACAACCTGACTACATCAATGCCTCCTAACAAAACATGGCTCAATCCATGCCTATGACCTGAACTCGATCCATGCCTATGACTAATCTCAATCATGCCTATGGCCAGACGCAATCCATGTCTAAAGTAAAAAAAACAACGAAGAACGGAAAAGGGTGCAGACCAAACTGCCGTGAGCAACCCAGAGGCGGCGCTAGATACCTGACCACCGTTTAGGGGGGCCTAAACACCGAGCAGAAGCCAGCTTGGAGAAGAAGAAACGGAGGACAACACGGAGGGGCAGAAGGACAAAAAAAGCACCAAGGGGAGCGAGAAAGAAAACCAGCGAAAGAGGAGCAGAGCCAGAACAAGCGCGACGAAATCCAGACTTCTGTATGGCAGCAATCCCACCCGAGGTACCTTTTGCACGCGGGCTCGGGTTCGGGCCGTGGGACCCTTCCTCTTCAGTTTTTTGGATGTTCGCCCCGACGTTCCATAGCGACATTACGCTCTGCAAGGCTTGCCTTTTCTGTCGCAGACGTTCTATCGTATCATCCGCTGTCCTCTGTCTCCCCCCCCCATGTCCGTTGTTGCCTGATCCGTTGGATCTCTCACTCCTTCAACAGATCTCCCCGCTCCGATAAAGCTTATCAGCACCATACCCCTATCACCGTCCCGTCATATGAGACAAAAGCGTCCATCTTATCCACAAAGAGGAGGATGAATATGGGCACTCGCATATACTGATGTGTTGACTCCAGACGCGAACCGCGTTCCCGATTCCACGCCGCGCAACGGCCCCTAAATTTGAACGAGACTCATAGCTTGTGTCTCGTACCAACTGCGATGCGACAAGCCGCACGCCGACTCCGGTCACGTTTGCCACAATTCGATGTTTCAAAGCACCAATTGGACCCGACTATTGGATCTACTCAATCCCGACCCTTTGATGGCTTACCGCACCGTCTCCAGTAATCTGACCTATCACCGAGCGTGTTCCCTATCACCTACTGCTGGCATCTAGATTAAGTGCGTTATATATCCACAAATATAGAAATTAATCAAAAGGAGAGGGGAAACATGCATCAGGGATCTTGTCAAAATCCTCATATCTATCGCGCCCGTCTCCTTCCTCTCTATGGCTCCTGTAGGACGGCCTGATAACAATCTCACCACAAGTCCTGGGTCATGGGCCAGCGTTCCCTACTGGTAAATTACTGGAGTCAGTCTCGTTGAATTTGGTGGCCTCACAATTGATCAGGTCTCTGGGTTCGATGGCCCATGGTGCTCTCCACATTGTGGGGTATAGGATCTGGCTCTCACTCGCGGCCTGTTGTGCCTGTAACTCTCCCAGTATGACGATAGTAAAAACCTAGACGGGCGCCAGATTCCTTGCTTGCCATCAGAACGGTAAATCCTCGGGTTAATACTAGCCAACTAAGGATCCCGGTTCACCTAGGAAGGGTATGTCTGTGTGATGGCCCCATGGCCTCTACACCTGTACCTCCTGTGGGAACCGTGCTACCCTATTTGTGAACTGGAACCCTACCATGGTGCTGTGGAGGTTCAATCGGTCTCGCACCCTGTGCTCGTACAAACCCTTGTCTGCCTCAATTTGCACCTGTGCATGCATGGCCAAATTATCCCTGAAACCATGTAACACGATGCGGTCCAGTGGCACATTCTCATCATCTCCTCTCATCTCTACCCTGGGCCCTTTGGGCCCTTGTCGCAATAGCACCTAGGCATGTAACCGTGGCCCTTCACCTTTGGAACTGCCAACTACACCTGAACATCCCTAACTATGCCCCCTAATCAGGTCGTACCTTCCCCGTGGGCATCTCTATACATAGTGATGGTGACTAAATTTGGTTGTTGCCACAGCTGGGAGGGTACTTGCTGTAAATGAGGCCACCACCACTGGTCTATACCTATCAGTACACCCTGGATCATCGATATGCAGTCTCTAAAAATTTATCCTCTTCCCTGTTAGGTTTAAGATGGTGAGGGTTGCCAGTGGCTCAGTTGGTTCCTCTCCAGAATCAGTATCTTTGGTACTGTGGAGGAAAGGTTCAGGGTGGGTATCTGCAGTAGCCCAAACATGTCATCTGACTCTGTAAACTGGGATCATCTCGGCTCCTGACACAATGAACTTAATCCATAAGTATCTACAAGCCATCAAAATCACAGAGCCATCTATCTGTATGAGGGAATAAGCCACATACGGGTCTCACATATCCATAATGTCCCACACCAGTAATCCTCTAATCGCCACTGTAATAGGCTACCTCATGTGTAAACCCTACCTGTAAATGCCTCCATACACCAGCCCCCCCAAGACAATCACCATGTACACCACCCCGCATAAAACTAGCTCAATAATATCTACCCGACGGCATCTAATCAGGAACTGAACACAAACTAATGTGGCTCGTAGCCCAACACGTGAAGAATAAATGGTGTGTTTAGCACAATTGAACCTGGTGACCCGCTCCATTGCCATAGCTCTCTATATAGCGCCCCAGGAATGGTGGTACCCATGGTTAAAGCAGGTCTTATCCATCATCCTATTATGTAATACCCCAATCATTGTCATGGGAAAATCTCACCCTCTGCATCTGCGGGCTAGTGCAAAATAGCAGGCTACCTCCATCAATATATTACTAGCCTCGTTCCTCTGGATGGGTAGGTAATCTCTCCATAAACTCAGGCTGGCCTTGTGGGATGTCATCTTGCTAGTCCCTCACCAAATATTGTCAGCATTATCCTCAGCTGCCTCGGGGAGATCGAAATACCTACATCCCAATAGGACACAGGATTTGTACACATCTCCAAGATGATGTATCTCCCCCATCGGTATAGGGAAATGTTGGTCGGATAATCTCCATCTTGATGAGAGAACGATAATTCGGCGGCCAAAACTAGCATTGTGGTAGCGTCAGACCCCCAATCAGGCCCACCTCCTGCAACATGCCTCCAGTCCTCGGCTGTCGTTGCGCCTGCAACCCTTATGTAGGGGTGGAACCCTATCTCACATCCTTAGCTGATTATCACCTGCATTGCTCCCAGCAAAACACATCAGTAAGTTCACCTTAAAATACTACAATCCCCCACTCGGGCCACACCAACTTACTACCAACCTACCGCCTGTTCCTTAGACAGACCTCCTTACCTTCGATCACATATTATATTACCACCCCACCGAATCAACTATCATTCCCACCTTACAGGTAGTTTTACCCCTTACCTATTTTACCCCTACCAATGTTATGATTTTTCCCAAAAAAACAAACGGATCGGACCCAGGCCTCCTCACCCACCCAACCTAGGACCTTTTGGCCCTTTTCCCAACCATGACAGGTAGGATGACCCCTAACCGACCCGGATCCCCTTAAACAAACAGCGGTCAACGGGTGGGTCATGACCAATACCTGTGGGAAACCAAACAATATAGGGTAACCTCAGTGATGACTAGTTCTATCGGCTATACAAAAACGCGAGTGCCCAAACCCCCTTCTTCCTCAAAACTGCTTTTTCGCCCTTTTACCAGCCCAATCCTACCAAATCCCCTCCACCCGTCCCGACACCCCCTCCTTCACTCAATACATCGCGCCATTCCTATTTAACCTGATTACCTCCACAACAAAATTCATTTCCCCCTCAAACCTGTTTTACCCACCTTAAATAAATAAATCAACACGCAAAACAAATGATAGAATTGAATCGTACTCACCCATTGTCACACCCATGGGAGTACGTTGAGATGTTGGCCACCAGTGGTCCATCCAACCCCTCTCCTCCCTTGCCATCATCACCTAATCAACCCTCCCCTACCGAACCAATCGGAATCGCTCATTGACTCGTTAGACCCCGCCTATACTACCCAATCACCGCGTTAAACCATCGTAACTTAGTTTTTTTTCCATTCACTTGCTGTTTCCACTTTCCTTCTCCCCTGTCCTTTTTCTAATTCAGTAACACGCCAAAATGCTTTGAAAACATGGAAAAATTTCTTGTTATTCCTATCCGCGCTCAGACATGGTTTTACCTTAATTGACCTGGGTCATGTACATCGCTTATCCTGGGGTTGTGCATCATGACGCTCAGCTCTTCAAACATAGGACCGCTAGCTACCCTAATAGTATTTTTCCTTCCCCCACCTAAATTTTTTATCTAATCGCTTGGAACGCGCGATGTATTCACCTGACTCTAACCCACTTGCTGCACACTTGGCGCCACAGTTCTTCTTGCCCGTCCTTGTGTTTACTTGACGCACTTCACCATGTACCCTCGCTTCGTACGTCTTGGTCTTTTCGACCTACACACACTCCAGCTTCACTCCGATATCTCGGTCTGTGACCCTCAGTTGTATAGTTTCTCTCGGTCTCGTGTATGACGATCGAAATTCTAGCATGATTCTCGCCCGTTAAGCCGTGTATGTCGTGTCTCCAAGAGGCGTGATGTGTGGTAGCTTTTGAGATACTCGCTTCCTCTCACAGTTTGTTACCCATACATTTTTGCCATGGATATGTGTCAACAGTGCACCTGCCCTTACTTTCTATACTTACGGCACTCTTTTCGCAATCTCCGTTATGCTTCCCCACTGTCGTCTGTTCTTGCCTCTGCGTCGGACCGCTGGGTTAAGGCATACTTACCTATATAGTGCCTTCTGTATCGTAAAGTTGATTCCTAACCAACTTGGTGTACCGGAACAATGACATGCTTATACCCATTAAAGTGTCTATCTCCATGACCACTGCCTCTTAGCCTACACCTCCACTCACTAGTGTCACCGCTACTTCAACCGCACCTACATCCTCCATTCTTACCTATGCCACGACCGAACCGTCAACCTCCCAATCATCTGGCTCCATGTATGAGTCAAGCTCTTGCACGTCATCTATCCCAACTACCCACATATCGACCACCAATCCCTTAGAAGGCATTTTTCAACACCTCGCTCTAGGGGAGTATCACCTATATAGTGTCAACACATTCCTTACTCCACAAGAGTACAGAAGTCTTTACCAAGACCTCTCGACTATGATCACGTATAGGAGAGTGCTCTTTTAATGGTCCTCCCCACCTTCGTACCAATCTCACTATGGGAGACTTAATACTACCACTTATACACCTACACCACCATCACAAACCGCCCATTTCTTCCGACATCTAGTCACTCACCAATCACAGTTTTGCCCACACCTTCATGCCGATGGCATGGAAGGGTTTTGGTTGGCTCTCCGAGCCAAGGCTGCCATACTATTATTCCATGTACTACCCGCAAATCATAACGACTGTAGTGGTATCGGCTTTGCTGAACACCTACAAGAAGCCCGTATTGAACTCATTGAGGACATCAGCCCTTCTCCACCTTCTTCACCCACTCCACCTTCTTTACCACCTTCACCAACAGAGTCAATGGGTCCAAAATCCATTCCTCCAAAAAAAATTCTCATAAACACCATTTCCTTAGGGCCTCTGACTTATCAACGCGAGGGCGAGGCTCCATCATCTTCTAACCATCCGATATACTGAAAATGCTCAATGATGATACACCTTTGATAACCTTTTTTTTCCCCTCCTTCTCCATCATCATGTAAGATGATGAATCGATACTCACCTACCTGGTGATACAGACTCATATGTCATAGGTCGTTACCATTGAGATGCAACAATGTTGAACAAATGCACTACGAAGTCAACATCATCTCAGGATGACCCGCACATGCTAAGATATGTCCAATCTTTAGATGCTGTTGAACAGAAGCCATCACCTTCATTTCTCAAAAACCATAAACCATGCTTCACTTGTCGACGCAAAACATGCCTTGGTATTGACCCCACATAGATTTGGTACACAATATCGGAACTCATTCCGATGCCAAACCCATAAAAAAACTGAGGAAAAATGCACCTCGAATTTCTCTTCTGGTTAAGAAAACTTTAGCAACACTCCTTCGGTTTACTTCATATTACCCATTGATTATCCTAAGTTGTATTTCCAACATTTCCCTTCACTAAGGCGACATGGGACTTTGCCATTACACATATTTCACATGACCTCAACCACGCTTCCTGAAGAGACTTTCCCTACCTGGTATTGACCAACTGGTGACCGTACGCTAGTCACGAGATTGGTTCACTATGGATGGCTTCTCGGGTTATAAACAAATCTTGCTTGCCCCAGAGGATCAACACAAACCTAAGTCATCACCCCTTGGGGGAACCTTACTGCTATCAATTCATGCCTTTCCGCCGTAAAAACGCTGGTGCCAACATATCGCTGGCTATGACTTAATCTTCCATGGACATCATGCATTGTATATTGGAAGAACGTGGAACGATCTCTGGCCAAATATACTGCCTTCCGGCACCCTCACCATCCAAACACCTCTTGCCACCTCATTAAATATCGCATTCACCTTCAGCGCAAGAAGTGTGTCTTTGCAGTTCTCTCGGGAAAACTCTTGGGATTTATCATCTCCTTACATGGAATAGAGATTGACCCTGTTAAAGTCAAGGCCATTCTTGAAATGCTCCCCCCCCACTATCTTAGGCAACTTCGTAGCCTCAAGGTAAGTTGCAAGTCTATTGCACATCGTTTTCATTTCGCAATTGTTTTTGATCCGTGTCAACCATTTCTCATCACATCATCTTCTCAAGAAGGATGTCTCCTTTAATGGGAGTTGACTACCACAAATCTTTTCAATCAGGCCCTAAAAAATACCTTCATCTAACCACCACCCGTACTCATTCCACCTAAAGATGATTAACCATTCTACTTATACATCTCTATTATCGATCACTCCTTGCGGGCCATGCTCACTCATCGCAATGAATAACACAGGGAGCAAGTGGTTTATTAGATAAGCCATACTCTTTTAGACTACGAAACCTGATACACCCATGCCAAAAAAAAATTCTTAGCCTTAGTTTTCATTGCCACAAAACTCCACCATTATGTGCTCAACCACAAAACCTATGTCGTGACCAACACTGACCCCTTTACCACTTCATGTATGGCCCAAACCTTACCAAAATCAATGTGCCCACATGTTGGCTTATGATTTTGGCCAACCTCACCCGAATTCATCCATCAAAATTCCCTTCAAGGCCAGCTGTCACTCTGACCAATTGGCTTACTCACCTATTCTAGGGATCAACCTTCTAATTTAACTTTCCAGATGATTCAATTGCTATCAATTGATTGCTACCCTTCCCTGGACGAACCCGCTTATCAGAATGACACTCTCGCTTCTTTAGATGATTCTAAGGTCAACGTGGGGGTGGGATGGTGTTTATCCCTCATTTCACTTGAAAGGTGAACCCTCCTTTGTCTTTCAAACTCATTTTGTTGTACAAACAATTTTGCCAAATACAAAGCACTCATATTAGGTCTCAAGCTACCTATGCCTTAGATGTTAAGGTTAATCAACATATTTGGGTGATTCTACAATTGGTCATAAACCAGTCACTGGTATATACCGTTTCGTAAGTGGAGATACTTCCAAAGTAACAGAATCATGTGGACATACTTTTGACCACCTTGATGCGTGTATGACCTTCAACCATCTCCCTCATTTAACCAAAAATTTACATATACCAGGCCTGCTTGGCTTCTCAATACCCGCTTCACCCTCCCCACACGACTCCTAAAATCTTTGTCCACATACCAAGACATCAATCACCCTCTTTTTACCATGTGAATTTACTCCATCGGAATGGCCTTCCTCCCGACCCATTGACCTTTGGTATACATAAATACTTAGCTATCTTTCCCTCTCCATCTGCTCCCGACCTCAACTTTATGGAAAATGGTACCTTTCTTAAAAGGGTCTCTCATTAACATCATCCTTGGTGGGCCTCCTCTATAAAGTGTGGCTTTGATGGTATCTCTTCGGTGCCTTACGATTTTGAATTCCTTATCCATTAAAAGTCCATGATGCATAGGTGGAGGTCACTTCCTGGTCTTGTTGTTGTTAAGCATATTCTTTTCCTAGGTTCCTCGGCTATTCTAGTTTGAACCTCAAACCAACTGATTGTGTAAAACACTCAAGCATTGTGTAAAATGCCAACAACATGGCAAACCTTCACATACACCTAGTCATTCCTTACGGTCGCATGCGTGACCTTTGGCCTTTCTCTCAATGGGGTTGGATCTTGCCAAGAAATCAATCCCATTCTTGCCACCAACATCAATGGATCATTACCTCTTAACCGAATATTACAACCACATGGGTTGAAGCCATACCTCTCCATCTCCACAAAATCTAAGAAAATATGGTGATTTACAATCATCACATCATTTTTCGCTTTGGTGTCCCACATCTCCTCATCACTAAAACTGAAAACATTCAAAAATAAAAACCTTGCAGAAACTTTGCGATGCCTTTCGCATTCATCTCATTTCTTGTCACCCTTATTTACCCCCCAAACCAATGCCACGCCAAATCCCCTAATAAAACCCTAAAAAAAATTCTCCATGAAAGTGGTTAACGATTCTGTGAAGGACTGGCATACCCACATTGCCTTTTCCCTATGGTCATATACCGCACTAGTATTGGCACTCCACTACTGGCCCACATTTTTCTCTTGCTACGGTAGCAGAGGTTGTTCTACCTTCAAAATGCCATATTCCCTCACTCCCTCCATTTCTCTTCCATGCTGCTCAATGACCTTCAGGACCGTTTAGCACAACTTCGTTATTAAACATGTCATCTTAACGCTCTGGACCATCTTCAAGTTTACCAAAAATGTATCAAAGGGTTGCCATTACAAACATGTCCCCATGAATGAAACCTTCCAATATGTGACCTCGTCATAAAAGAAAAGCAACATGTACCAAAGCGTAAAAAGTAACGGGAAAATTTTCTCCTAATTTGGCTTGGACCATACATCGGTGACCTCTTATAGATCGTTGCTTGATCGTTTATCTTCACTAAACGGGAAACCCGAACCTGAGCCCCGTAATGCCTTGCATATTCGACCATGTCTATTTAGTCCCTACCTCAACCTTTATACCTCTTTCCTTGCTCGGTCCTGGGCGCGGATCCACTTTCTTGCCAGCACCAACGTTAAACCAGACATGTGCGTACCCGTCACTTTTCTTCCTCTTAAATATGTGTACCATGGCACTGCACATGGCATGATTCTCATGGATAACTTTCTCTACTTTGAGATGAGGCCCATGGGCGTTTCACCATTGCTTTCTGAAAAAATACACAAGACATCTGATTCTTCCCCTTAGTCTTTTCCATGACTTAAATTCCTTACATGGGATTTTCAAACTCCTTGAGTTAAACTTCGAATAAAAATAGGACCCCTCAAAAAGGACATCTTTCTCTCTCTCGACACTCGCGTGCATAAATAGACTACTCTACTCCCTCGAGATATCTTGTAAAGATATGCCAAAAGAGATACGGGAGAAAGAGAATCTAAAGCTTCATGCATCGATCAGCTTCGCGAAGACCTCAAGGAGTTAATTCCTTTGTCCCATATAGACTTCTCTCTTTGATCAGTCTACCTCAAATACAAGTCAAACAAAAAAAAAATTCATCATGGACTTTCCCATCATTATCTGGATCTCTCTTGCCAAAAGGCATGCTAAACCAACTACCATATAAACTATCAACTTTTTCCAACCCTCTCATCACCAGTTACAAATTTCATTTCCTGCCTCCCCTACCGCCTCAAAGGGACCCTCCAGAACCGTGACTTTGGTGATCATGTGACTTACTCTTCACCTTTAAATAATCAATCAGCAATGTCTAGGGTCTTCCGTCACAACTTAATCTAAGGTATGACCCACCCGTTATGATCCTTACCAATTAGGTGGATTTCTTGCCTCCTCTTATCTTTTAATTGTTTTTAACCTTCTTCATTGTTATTGATGACCTTATATAAGGACTAATCCTCGACGTTATCGTTGGGTAATTTTCCTTTCCCCACAATCAACTCAAATCACCCATACCCCATGTTCCCACAATTCAACCCTTTATCTCAAAAACTGACTCAATCTTCCTTAAGCCAACTACCACCCATACGCATACCCCCTCGCAGTATTCCTCCCTAGCTTATGGAGAACTAATCGGCCTGAGTCCCTCTTTGCCAAGACTAGTATGTAGCCTCCGAGGGCATGGGGCCTTTCGAGGTTAGCTCACCACTCTCTACCCTACAATTCACCTTTCATTTTCCTCAATCACAATCACATTCTAAACTCTAATTCTACCCTAGTTATTTTCCTTTATATATCAATAATTGGAAATTAAACAAAAAAAAACAACTATTGCTTCCCATTTTTTATCATAATCCATTCATAGATCATTATGGTCGACATGGCTTTCTACCATTATCTGCATTTACTATAAAATATATCAATGCGACCCATATCATCATTAATTACACAAATTAATGACTGAACAGACTCAACTCATTCAAAACTCATCCAGCTAAACCACAACCTGACTCCATCCATGCCTAACCAAAACCTGGCTCAATCCTGCCTATGACATGACTCGATCCATGGCATATGACCTAATCATCCCTGCCTATTGGCCTTGGATAATTCCATGCCTAAACCACAAACCTGACTCAACCATGCCTATAACCTTACTCCACCATGCCTAACACACCTATCATGAATCCATCTATGCATAATAATAAACTTCTATCAACACAGATGCATCATGACCAAAATCACCATTGTATCTATAAATAAAACCATCCGAACATATATATCCATATACATAACTCTCAAATATCTTTGGCACATAGGCCGGTGTATATAACAAAATCTCTCAAAAATCTTATATACAGCCTCGCCATCTTCAGCACGTAGGCCAGTATATTATCAAAAATACATCCTCACTCTCTTCGGCACGCAGGCCAGTATATATCAAAAATGAATAAATACATCAAAATGGAGAGACATGCATCAGGCATCTTGTCAAACATCCTCCATATCTATCTCGCCCGTCTCCTCCTCTCTCTTGGCTCCTGTCTGACGGCCTGATAACATCTCACCACCCGTCATGGGTCATGGCCAGGTCCCTACTGGTACATTACTTGGAGCTAGTCTCCGTGAATTGGTAGCCTCACCCTGATCCTGTCTCTGGGCTCGATGGCCCCTTGTGCTCTCCACATTGTGGGTATAGGATCTGGTCCTCTCACTCGAGGCCTGTTGTGCCCTGTACTCTCCATATGATAAAAAATCTATCCTTGCTGCCATCAATTAATCCTGGTAATACCTAGCCTCACCTAAGGCATCCCATAACCTAGATATGGGTATTGTCTGTGATGGCCCCATTGGCCTCTACCCCTGTACCTGTCCTGTGGGACCTTGCCCTACCCCTATTTGTGAACTGGAACCCTATCCTGGTGCCTGTGGAGGTTCCATCGGTCTCGCACCCTGTGCTTGTACCAAAACCTGTAATGCCTCAATTTGCACCTGTGCAATGGCCAATTATCCCTGCAACCCTGTAACCCATGCCTGTCCAGTGGCCACCTTCTCATCATCTCCCTCTCCATCTCCACCCTGGGCCATTTGGGCTTGTAGGCTAGCCACCTATGCATGTAACGTGGCCACCTTCACCTCTGAACCTGCCAACTACCCCTGTACCATCCCTAACTATGTAATCATGGTCGTTACCTTCCCCTGTAGGGCATCTCTCTACATAGTGATGGTGACTAAATTTGGTTGCCCCAGCCTGGGAGGTACTGCTTGTAAATGAGCCACCCACCACTGTCTATACCTATCAGTCACCCTGGCATCATCGATATGCCAGTCTATAACTTTCTCCTCCTTCCCTGTAGGTACTATTGGTTATGGTAGTGGCAGTGGTCTCTCCACATCATCTCTCTGGTACTGTGGGAAAGGTGGTGGTATATCATGCAGTAGCCCAAATTGTCATCTGACTCTGTAAACTGGGATCATCTCGTGCTCCCCTACACAATGCCCCTTAATCCATCTAAGTATCTACAAGCCATCTAACTCATCGGCCATCTATCTGTATGAGGGATAAGCCACATACGGTCTCCAAATAATGTCCACACCAGATAATCCCTCTAATAGCCACCTGTAATAGGCTACATCATGTGTAACCCTACCTGCTCAATGCTCTCCCATCACAAGCACCCATCACCTGTACCCCACCCGAATAAAACTAGGCTCAAATATATCTACCCGAGGCATACTAATCAGATGAACACAAATAATGTGCTCGTAGTCCCAACAGTGAAGAATAAATGTGTAGCACAAGTTGAACCGGTGGACCCGCCCATATGCCCATAGCTCTCTATATAGCTGCACCAGGAATGTTGGCACCCATGTAAAGCAGGTCCTATCCATCATCATATCATGTAATACCCCCATCAGTGATCATGGGAATCTCCCACCCTCTGCATCTGGTAGTGCAAAATAGCAGGCTACCTCCATCAATAATACTACTAGCCTCGTCTCCTCTGGATGGGCTAGGTACATCTCTCCATAACTCAGGCTGGCATTGTGGAATGTCATCTCTGCTAGTCCCTCACCAAATATTGTCAGCATCAACTCCTCAGATGCCTCTGAGGAGATCGAATATACCTACATCCCCAATATAGGTAACCACAGGATCTTGTACACATCCTCCAAGATGACTGTCATCTCCCCCATCGGTAGGTGGAACATGTTGGTCGCTATATCCCATCTATTGATGAGAGCAACGATAAATCTCGGCTGCCAAACTACATGTTGGTAGCGTCAGACCCCAATCAGGCCCACATCTGCAACATGCCTCCACTCCTCGGCTGTCGTTGCGCCTCTAACCCTTAATAGTAGGGGTGGAACCCTATCTCACATCCTTAGCTGATCTCTCACCTGCATCCAGCAAAACATCACATTAATTTCACCTTAATCATAACTACAATCCCACTCGGCACCCCACCTATACCTACAACCCTACCGCTCTTTTCCTAGACCTCCTTACCTGCGGATCACAGTTCTTCTATCTACTAAACTACCCTAACCCACCCCAACCCTAATCCACTATCATTCACCTTACCTATTTTGACCCCTACCTCTGGTTTCCCCTTACAATGTATTATTTGTCATTTCACAAAAACAACTTCGATTACCCTTCCTACCTCATCCACCCAACCAGGGAAACTTTGGCCCTTTTTTCCCCAAACCAGTGACCGGACTTCTTATTTACCCTAACCGACCCCGGTCCCCCTTAAACAAACATCGGTCACCTGTTTCATGACCAATACCAGTTCGGAACCACCAATATCGGCTAACCTTCAACTTATGCTAGTCATTATCGCTATAAAAACCGCGATGCCCAAACCCCCCTTCTTCCTGCAAATTTCTTTTTCTCTCCTGCTACCCCCAAGCTACCCAAATCCCCCCTCCACCCTTCCCCACCCCTCCTTCACTCAATCACATCTCTCCTCATTCCTATTTAACCTGATTTACCCTCCCACAATTCAAAATTCATTTTCCCCCCCAAACCTGTTTTTACCCACCTAACATCTAAATAAATCTAACACGCAAAACAAATCATAGAATTGAATCTTACCTCATCACATTGTCATCACCATGGTAGTACGTTGAGACGTTGCACCAGTGGTCCACCCAACCCCTCTCCTACCTCTGCCATCACCTAATCAACCATCTCACCTCCAACCAATCGAATCGATCAATCTGATCTCGTAGACCCGCCTATCAACTACCAATCACCCGCTACACCACTCGCTAACTTAGCTTTCCATTTCACATAGATGTTTTCCACCTTTCTCGTTCTCACCTGTCATTTTCTCTAATTCAGTAAACGACAAATGCTTTGAAAAACATGGAAAAAATTTCTTTTTATAACCTATCCGACTTGATCAGAAATGGTTTTACCTTAATTGACATTGGTCATGTACCCTAGCTTACCGTGGTTGGTCCATCATGACTTGCATCAGCTCCTTCAAACCATCATCGACTACCCTACTTAGTCTTTTTCCTACCCCCCACCCTAAATTTTTTAACCTACATCCTTTCTACCTCACCCACACCTGACTTGGCCACTTCACTTTATCCTCCTGACCTCATCATTTACTACCTCACCTCATCCTCATTTGGGGACTCATTATTTTTCCCATACCTCGGCCCTACCCGTGTCGTGACCTAGATACTTGGACCTAGAACATCACTAGTGACATGTGACCTCATGTGCTCGTTATACCTTACGGCACTGTTACCCGTGTTGATTGACATACGGACCTTACCTTGCCTCTTATCGTAACCGTTTATCCTAACCCAACCCTTGGTGTACCGGAACATACCTAAACATTCCTGTACCTGACCTGCGTCATGTTTCTTGGCCATATCCTATACCTTGGATACCGAAATCACCTCGACCTTGTTTGGACAAACCTAGCAACCTTAGAAAATGTAGAGTTTTCCTACTCTTCAACATTGTACCATGCTATAGTTTATACTTGTGTGTGCATTTGACTGTTACTACCTTTGACCCTGACCCATTACCCAGATTACCTAAGTAGACCTTTTTCCATTTTTTAAATTTATACCAAACCCCTCTTTCCCCCCTCCTCGCCTACATTCACCTTTTATATAATCAAACCCACTCACCAAATAGTAGGTTGAGGCCTTGGGTCGGGCCAATGGTAGTAGAGGGCGAGGCCCGGTCGGGCCAAAAATAGGTAGGTTGAGGCATTGGGTCGGGGCCAAAAATTCGTAGGCCGAGGCCTTGGGTCGGGCCAAATAAGTTGGGGCGAGGACTTGGGTCAGGCCAACAAAAAATTAAGTGGGGCGAGGACTGGGTCGGGCCAATAGTAGGTGAGGCCTTGGGTCGGGACCCAAGTGGTAGGGCTTGAGGCCTTGGGTCCGGGCCAATTGGTGGGCGAGGGCCTTGGGTCGGGCAAATAAGTGGGAGCGGAGGACTTGGGTCGGGCCAATAAGTGGCGGCGAGGGCCTTGGGTTCGGGCCACATGTAGGTTTGAGGCCTGGGGTCGGGCCAATTGGTAGGGCGACGAAGGCCTTGGGTCGGGCAATTAGTAGGGCGAGGCCTTGGGTCGGGCCAAATAGTGTAGGTGAGGCCATTGGGCGGGCAACTTGGTAGGGGAGGACTTGGGTTGGGCCGGACCAGGGAAAAACAATGGTGTGCAACAAGCTTGGCCAGAGGCGATTCTGGTTGAAAAAAGAGGCACGGCGTAAGGAAGGCAAAGAATGGGGGTTCAAAGGGGTACAACCGACGTCGATTCATCATGACCGATAATCGGTAGGACCCGATACTGGTTCCTTAGGGCAAAAAGAAACCGACATCGGTTTAAGGCGAAAAAAACCTATAAAAGAAATATACGGCCTGTCATGGCACGTTGTTAGTGTAATCCAAATTGACGTCTGCGTGGTGAGGGAGAGTTGATTTGGAGGGTGATTGAGTGCGGTGGAGCTTGTTGATGGAGGGAGAGTTAGATAGGGGGGCCTGAATAGTTGGGACCGGCAGCAGGTGATTGGCCGGGGAAACCCCAGAATGATCAGGGATTGGAGCCATGGCACAGGCAGGAGGAGCCGGTAGGAGATGGACAGAGGACCGCCACACCCATCCCAACCACGACGGCGTGTCGTCGTACGGTATAGGTTCTAAACTCTTTAATTTGGTGATTTGTTGGTTATGTGGTTTTTTGGGATTTGGGTTGTGGGTAGGGCATTGGTATTTTGTAGGAATAATGGGAAGTCAAATGGAGGTATTTGAGGGAAGAAAGGGCGAGGGTTTAGATGGTTAGATAGGTAAGGCGGGCTATTGTGTGTACAATTTTTGTTTTTGGGTGGGTGGATGGGTAGAGAAGGTAAAAAAATGAGTTTTGGGGGGGGCCGTGCGCGGGTTCGCCGGGTTAGTGGACAGTTGGCGATGTCGGTCACTAGGCGGACCGAATCGGTCGAAAAAAATAGAGTAAGGGTAGAATGGGGGGGGGGGGGACCGGCATCGGTCTCGTATCGCCGGTTATCGGTGGGGGAGGGATGGGTTGGGGGTGGTATTGAGGGTGTACTGGCTTTGGGGGTGTTTGGGTGGGGTGGGGAGGGGGAATGGGATTATGGGTTAGGGGTTTAGGGGTTTAGGGCTTAGGTTTGAAGGTGGGTGGGTTTGGGGTCTGGTGGGGTGGTTTGCTGTGTGGGTTGGGTGAGTTGGGTAGGGGATTGGAGTTAGGGGCTTAGGGTTTAGGGTTTTTTAGGTTTTAAAGTGGGGTTGGGGGTCTTGGTGGGGTGGGTGTGTGGGGTTGGGTTGAGTGGGAGTAGGGGTTTGGGTTAGGGGTTTGGGTTTAGGTTTTAGGTTTTAAAGTGGGTGGGTGGGGCTTGGTGGGGTGGGGTGGGGTTGGGTGGAGTTGGGGTAGGGGATGGGTTAAGGGGTTTAGGGTTTTTTAGGGTTTAGGTTTTAGGCGGTTGGGGGGGATTGTTGGGTTGGTTGTGTTGGGTTGGGTTGGGAGTAGGGGAGTGGGTTAGGGGTTGTAGGGTTAGGGTTTAGGTTTTGAAGTGGGTGGGGTCTTGGTGGGGTGGTTGTGGTTGGGTGGGTTGAGTTGGGGGTAGGGGATTGGGTTCGGGGGTTTAGGGTTTAGGGTTTAGGGTGGAGGGGTTGGGGGGGATCTTGGTGGGGGAGTTGTGTTGGGTTGAGAAAGGTGAGGTGTGGGGTTAGATTTTGGGTGTTACAAAGGGGGGTTAGAGGGTAAAGTAGGTGTGATAATAAAGAGTGGGTCTAAGAATGTGGGGGTTTGCCAGGCCTCAGCAGTTGACGATGCGTGATAGGATGCCTCACTATTGAGTCGGGATGAGGGCCACACATATATTGCGGCGCATTGGCATCTTGCGCGGAGGTGGGGCTCGGCGGGGCCAGAGGTACAGGAGCGATCGACAGAGATCACAGCTGATGGTCGCCCTCATCGAGAGATGGGATCCGGCGGGCCAATGGTTCATCTGCGAACGGGGAGATGACGGTCAATTAGAGGATGTTGTATCGCAATCCTGCGGCTACCGATCGAGGAGGAGGGCGTTTTTCAGGTAGAATTCAGAGACTGCCAGGATAGCATACGGCAGTGTTTTGGGATGCAGCCGCGCTTCTGACATATCATAGCGCGAGCATGGGAGATGTGACATGTAACGCGCCACAGACATGAGACCGGCTTGCCGTGTGATGATGATAGGGATTCACCTGATTACTTCGCCCTCTGGATTAGAGGGAGGACGCCTTCCACGGGAATTGATGGGGGGGATGCGACTGGAGATGGTGGAGGAGCACACCTGTTCGCATGGGCACAGTGTATCTGGTGACATATCTGCAATTATACAGGGGAGTTATGTGGTATCGCCCGAGGAGGGCAATTTGGATTGTTCTAATTTTTGATTACACTGTGGGACATACGAGCACATTGTATGCATTCCGGCCGGTAGGTAGGGGCTTACCCAGCAGCAGGGCCAAGGTCGTGTACCGATATGGATTCAGAGGTGGTTGGGGATCGTGGCCAGCCACGAGCAATTGTTGCAGGTCGAGATGTGGTCCTACTATGACATATGCTTAGAGGGCCTTTACAGCAGAGACATTATATGGAGACCCTACAGAGGTCACCAGCCTTGCAGAGGAGCCCGCGTAAGCTGCGCCGATTCCAGAGTTATACATTCTGGATAAGCAGGACGTAGGCTGGGGAGAGTACGAGCGGAATACCCGTAGAGAGGGTACGCAGGCAGATGGGGTGCCACAGGACGAGCCACTCCTTCCATAAGAATTAAGGAGAGGGATGATGTAGAGCCCCATTGCTCAGCAAACAGCCTTGGGATCCAGACTGTGCTAGCGGAGAGACCAGCAGGGTGAGGGGTGGAGGGGTGGATGAGGCCGGGGTGAACCCGGCAGCATTAATAGGGTCTGGTGGGCTGGGCAGAGAGCAGAAGGATAGTACGCCGCCGCAGCTAGAATGGCTGCAGTTACTGCAGCAGAGGAGATCAGCTCCGTGGCAGTGCAGTTATTACAGGGACAGGTGGCTGCTGCACAGGCACAGCAGGGGTCAGACAGGGGCAGCTAGCCAAGGCTCCGGTACAGGCACGGACACCCACCACCGCAGCACAGCCACAGGTGCGGTACAGGTACAGGCAAGCCGTACCAGCAGCAGGACAGACACAGCCCAGATACCACACGGCCCACAGGTGCAGGGACAGGCACAGGCAGCACTACACAGCCCACAGCCACAGGTGTGCAGGTACAGGCCAGGGGAATTGGTGTTAGGTGCCAAGGGGGGACCAGCCCCCAGTTCTTCAAGTGGCGAGAGATCGTATATGGAGGTTAGAGAGACCCGTTATTATCAGGATATCTGATAGGCGCGGGGAGTCGGAGTATCAGGCGTATGCGCGGCATAGGGAGGAGACCTCGGAATAGCCAGGATCTACAGGGAGGGGCAGCGACAGCTGGAGTGTCCGTGCGTGGGCAGGAGCGAGGGCACCACAGGGACCAGCGGTGGGGAGAGGTGCGAGGGCGGTGGGGAGAGCTGATAGATCCCCGACATGGTTTGGTAAGGACATGGGCACCGGTCTGCGAACCGGTGTATTGATAGAGGCTGCGTGCCGACACTATTTTTTCTTGTTTTGATTTATTTAATTTAGTATTATACGGCCGGCGGACGAAGTACGGGTTTTACATTTGAGACGGCTGCGAGCCCAGATATTTGATATGAGAGGGACGGCCTGCGAAGCCGAGTCGATATTTTTGGTAGGTATGCGGGCCTGCGTGCCGGCTGTGTATATTATGAGATCACAGAGCCCCGATTAGGGCAATTGTATTTTGAAAACTGGGATATATATATATGATGAGTTTGATCCACATGAAATTGGGGGGGGGGGGGGTGGGGGATGTTGTTGTTAAATGTGTTGAAATAAATGGTTGGTAAAATAGAATGTGTGATGGTTGAATGACATGTTGATAGATTAGATGATGCTGATGTTTGTGTTTATTGTGGTATATATGAAGTCAGGTTATGTGATAAATTGGTGTGTTGGGTTTGTGGCAGTGTAATCTAGTAACTGATGCGTTGGAGCTAATGATGTATAGATTGATAGTTTTTGATATTCGTAGTTGAGGTGTGTATTGGTAGAAATGATGTTAATAAAGGATAATGCTATGTGTGGTGGGATAAACAAATGTGGTAAATTCGGTCGTTTTATGCAGGCAAGAGGCGGGGCGACAAAAATTTAGATGAGAAAATGAAGAAAAAGAACCTGTTAAAAAAAGGCAGGTTGCATAACCGGTACGCGTTTTGGTGGTAACTAGTCGGTTAGAGTAGGACCGATATCGGTTCTATGACCGAACCGGGTATTAGGTATGGCTTTCTAAAATAGAAGAAAAAGATAGGGGTGGAATTAAGTTTAATTTTAGAGCCATGCAAGAGTTAAAAACGCGAACGCGACGCTTTTTGACGACTGAGACAGGATTCGCATGAGGATTTGGGTGTTGTGAAGGAAGAAGGAAAGAGAAAAGGAAAGTGAATGTGATCCGAGATTTTAGGAAGGCAGACAGACCAAAGTAAAAAGGGGGGTGATCATGGCAGAATGAGGAGAAGCATCCGCAGGTAAGGCAGGAGGCAGAGAGGCCCACGCAAGCTGCTGCAACTCAAGAGGGATTGTTTTTGTTTGTGAATTTGATTACTGCATGTTTAGTGAGTAAGATGGGGGAAGAGTAGGTGGGTAGAATGAGGAGAAAACATGGATAACAAGGGTTGCAGGTGGCTAAGTGTTACAGCGTAGGCAATCGGGTTCCAAGGTTATTGTTTATATGTAGAAAAACGAAAGAAACGAGAAAATATTGCGGTAGGTGGTGATTTTTAGGGAAGGCTGATATAATGACATGACCGGGTAGCGGTTAGGGAGAACCCACCCAGCTATCGGTTTACTCAACCGATATCGGTTAGTATACCCGGTCCCGGTTACTGGAGAAATTCCAGAATTGTTTTGAAAAAGATCCTAACGCGAGTGAATGGTTGTTTGTTGTTTGGTGTATGCAGGCAGATAGAGACAGGGTTTCTTGAGGATGAATGATGCGTGGCCGCGAGGTTGTCGCGAATCCGAGCGGATATGTAACACCAGCGGAATGGACCATTATAAATCGTTTGGGGTTAAGTGGAATCCGTTATTATCAACGAATCACACGTAACCAGGTATGTTTACAGGCGTGCATGAGTGATTGAGAGATGGAATCCCGAGGGAGACAAATAC